>BCLH01000599.1:100461-123182 GCA_001602315.1 Zoysia pacifica
AGGCGTGTGGCGGCCGAACCGTGATGTGCAACGGCGCGGTTCGCGGGCCGCCGCCGCCAGCCGCCAGAAAAGTCGCGAAATAAAATTGGGAAAGAGGAGAAATGAGTTAGGGTTAGGGTTGGGAGAGAACCCCACTCCTTTTATAAAAAAAGAGCGCGTCCGTCAGATCTAGATCCAACGGTCTAGATCGCACGATGGCTAAATGGGTCAGATTTAGTCCATGAGGGAGTCCAAATTTTCGGCCTAAGCCCAGATTGGCTTGCATGAATTGCAACAGGCCTATGGGCCAAGCCGAATTTCAATTTCGGTCAAAAAAAAAAGTTTTTTCATTTTTTTTCAGAGGCATTTTTAATTAATTAATTAGGTAATTTTTTACCTAATTAAATCAGTTAAAATTTGAACCAACGTGATAATTTTGACAGAACAGAAAAATAAAGTAAATGCTTCTGAAAATTAAAGAAATTTTGTTTTCCGCTGCGTACTTAAAGCAATTATTTTCATTATTAAATTCGAACTAACGGAAGAATTTAATTTTGGAAAAATAGTAATAAATTTCAAATAATTATGATATTGTTATTTTCTGACCAAAGTTGATAATAACAGTATTATAATTTTTGAAATTGACATTTTATGCATTATTTCTATTTCTGCCAATGGTGACATAGATTTAATGTATAATATAAAATTGTGTGTCATATTTTTCACCAACATTGAAAATAAGACATATAATTTTACTGTTATTATGTTCTTAGTTTATTTGATTCATTTACAGGCGGATACAACTTAATAAGTTGTATCAAAAAGATTCTCACTCTCAAAGGTGACAACTATAGAGAGTGAAAGAAAAAGATAGATCTAGTGTTTATCTTGACTGAGGTGGACTGAGTCCTCACCACAACATGTCCCACTGAGCCTAAGGAGCCAGTGAGGAAAGAAAATGAGGCTGAGGCTGTTTGACAGACCAGACAAAGAGACTATGCTCCCTTAAAGATGTCCTATAACCTTCAGCATAGGAAATGGACCACAGCCAACAAGAAATGTATGGCTGTGATAAAGAACACGATTGAGCCTGCAATTGTGGGTTCAATCGCGGAGTGTGACACCATCACAGAGTACCTTGAACAAATAAAGAGTCAGTTTACTGGCTCTTCAAAGACATACGCCACACAAGTTATTAAACAACTTGTGACAGAAAGGTACTCTGGTGGTAACGGTGGCATTAGAGAGCACATACTGAGAATGAGCAACATGGCATCTAAGCTTAAACCAATGGATCTAGGTCTCAAGGATGCACTTCTTATCCATCTGATTTTTGCTTCTTTGCCAAAAGAGTTTAACACCTTTGTTGTCAACTACAATATGCAACTCGAGTCTTGAGACTTGGAAAAATGCATAGCAATGTGTGTGCAAGAGGAGAACAGAATTAAAGCTTCACATGGTGGTTCTATCAACTATGTGAAGGATAACAAAAGAAAGAACTTCAACAGCTACTCCTCAAAGAACAAGGGAAAAGCCCCTGTTCATCAGCCTCAACAGAATAAATTTGCAATAGACAAGCATCAATGTCTTCACTGCAAGAAGACGGGACACTACAAGAAGGATTGTCCTTCCTATTTAAAGATGATCATGGCAAAGAAAGGTGAGAACATTATTACCTTTATAAATGAATCCATATATGTGCAATATTCAAAATTCACTTGGTGGATTGACTCTGGAGCAACTGTTCATGTTGCTAATACATTGCAGAGATTCCGTTCGACGAGGACTACACAAAGAAGAGAAAGATGCATTAAAGTTGCAAATAGAGTCCAAGCTGAAGTTAAAGCCGTTGGCGATTTTTCATTAGAGCTAGCTGATGGCTTTATTCTTATACTTAGAGATGTTCTCTATATACCCTCTCTACAGAGGAATTTGATTAGTGTTTCATGTTTGGATAATGATGGTTATGATTATCATTTTAGCAATGGCAAGTGTGAAATAATGCTTAATAAAGAATGTGTTGGTCTTGCCATCTTATAAAATGAGCTTTATTTGCTATCACTACGTGATGATGTGAATGTCGTATGCGATAATGATAACGTTGCGTGCGAGATAAACAAATCCTCGTCCATGAATGAAAATAGAAAACGAAAAAGAACTCTAGATGAGTCGCCGAAATTATGGCATTGTCGTTTAGGCCATATTTCGAGGGGGAGAATAGAAAGACTAGTTAAGAATGATATTCTTTCTCCACTAGAGTTCTCAGACTTAGAACAATGACGAGATTGCATTAAAGAAAAAAATGTAAAAAAATTTAAAAAAGATGCAAAAAGAAGCACAGGAGTTCTACAAATTATTCACACGGATATTTGTGGTTCCTTTTCTGTGAAGAGTATAGATGGTTATGACTCATTCATAACATTTACGGATGATTACTCCTGATATAGATATATTTATCCAATCAAAAAAAGAAATGAAACCTTAGATAAATTTAAGATATTTAAGGCTGAAGTTAAAAACCAATACGATTTAAAGATTAAGATAGTCCGATCTGATCGTGCGGGGAGTACTACGGTCGGCATACCCTGTATGGACAAGTTCCTGGACCTTTTGCAAGGTTTCTACAGGAAAATGGAATAGTGGCCCAGTATTCTACACCGGGCGAACCTCAGCAAAATGGAGTTGCTGAAAGATGCAACCGTACCCTAATAGATATGGTGCGAAGCATGATGAACTATTCCACACTGTCATTGAGCTTGTGGATGGAGACGTTAAAAACTGCTATTCATATTCTCAACAGAGTACCAAGTAAGTCAGCGCCTAAAACACCGTACGAATTGTGGATAGGTAGAGTCCCCTCGTTAAACCACTTATGAGTGTGGGAGAGCCCAACTGAGGCTAAAGTATTTAACTCAAACATTGAGAAGCTTGATCCCAAAACAGTAAGTTGCCATTTTATTGGTTACCCAGAAAGGTCAAAAGGTTATCGTTTCTACTGTCCAGACAGACATACAAAGTTTGTAGAAACGAGACACGCTGTCTTCTTAGAGGATGAGATGATGAGGAGGAGCAATCGAGAGATTGACCTTGAAGAGAAGTGGGCGTATGCGCCCACTCCGATGATTCAAGAGCCATTCTTTACACTACCTGCTGTCACTGCACCAACAATGCGACATACTGTGGTACAAGCACCTGTTATTATTTCTTCTGTGGTAACAATGAATGAGAATGAGGAATCTGTTCCTCAGGATCCAATAGAACCCATTGTCACAGATGAGAGAGAGCAAGAACAGCCTCAAACAGAAAATAAACAAAATGAAGAGGCTCCGAGGAGGTCTCAAAGAGTAAGAAGATCAGCTATTTCTGATGACTATGAAGTTTATCAGACAGAAGAATTTCAAATGGAGGATGATCCTACCTTATTTGAAAAAGCCATGAGAAGCGAAAACTTCTCAAAATGGCTTGAGGCCATGAAAGAAGAAACGAAGTCCATGAAAGCTAATAAAGTCTGGGACTTGGAAGTAATTCCTAAAGGAGCCAAAACAGTAGGCTTTAAATGGGTCTACAAGACAAAACTCGACTCCCAAGAGAATGTAGAAAGATATAAAGCACGATTCGTGGCAAAAAGGCTTTACTCAAAGAGAAGAGATTGATTACAATGAGACCTTTTCTCCGGTCTTATGTAAAGATTTCTTCAGAATTATAATGGCACTAGTGGCTCATTATGATTTAGAGTTACATTAGATAGATGTAAAGACAACATTTTTCAATGGGGATTTGAAGAAAAATGTTTACATGGCACAACCGAAAGGTTTTGTCATAGAAGAAAGTGAAAAACTGGGATGCCGTCTAAAGAAATCAATTTATGGGTTAAAGCAAGCTTCAAGACAATGATACTTGAAGTTTGACAGCACGATAAAGAAATTTGGGTTTACAGAAAATATAGAGGACAACTGTGTTTATTCAAAATTTAAAGATGAGAAGTTTATCTTCCTAATCCTGTATGTGAATGATATCCTACTAGCTAGTAGTGACGTCAGTCTGCTACTGGAGACAAAGAAGATTTTGTCCTCAAACTTTGATATGAAAAATCTTGGTAAAGCTTTTTTCATTCTGAGAATCGAAATTCATCGAGATAGAAACAAAGGGGTATTGGGACTGTCACAAAAGGCATGCATTGAGAAAGTATTAAAGAAATATGGTATACATATATGTAGTTCATCACCTGCACCTATAGTAAAGGGCGACAGATATGGGGATTTTTAGTGCCTCAGGAACCAATATGAGATCGATCAAATGAAAGCGGTTCCATATGCTTTAGCTGTCGGAAGCTTACAGTATGCTCAAGTATGTACACGCCCTGACTTAGCACTTGTTAACGGGTTACTTGACAGATTCCAGAGCAATATTGGAATAGAGCATTGGAAATTGATAAAGAAAGTCTTGTGTTATTTGCAAAGAACAAAAGGCCTCATGATGACATACAGAAAATTAGATTCACTCCATATAGTGGGGTACACAGATTCTGATTATGCGGGAGATGATAGAAAGTCTACATCCGGATATGTGTTTACTCTCGCTGGAGGAGCTATTTCGTGAAAAAGCTCAAAGCAAACCGTCACTACATCGTCCACAATGTGTGCCGAGTTTGTAGCATGTTATGAGGCTACGGAGCAGGTGAACTGGCTTAAGAAGTTCATACCCGGTTTAAAAGTGGTTGACGACATCTACAGACCACTTAAGTTGTACTGCGATAACGAACCCGCAGTAACGTATGCCCACAACAATAAGTCAAGTGGTGCTGCCAAACACATTGACATAAAGTACTATGTTGTAAAAGATAAAGTTCGGGATCAAATCATAAGTCTTGAGCATATAAGCACCGCAAAGATGCTCGCGGATCCGCTTACTAAATGCTTACCACCCAAAGTATTTATTGAACATGTTGCCGGCATGGGTTTAAGGGAAAGCCTGTGATTCCTGAACTAAAAGATGGCCCAAAATGTATAGTAACTATTTCAGAATAGAAAAATATATTGTAGCTGTTAAGTCTATCGGCGATTGATCGTTATGATGAGACAGTTCTATGCATTAATCTGTAATGGAATGAGTGAAGTTAAAATGTAATAAAAATAAAAGTATAAAGTGAGATCAAGGAGAAGAATGTTAAAAATTGATCTCCAACTATTTTGGCCCAACGGCATTAATGGGCCCTTGACCTAATCGCGCCCTAATCGGGGGCGCCCAGCCCATTATGGTTGGTGGGCCCCTGTCGCCAGCACCACAATAAATAGAGGTGGGGGCTGGCCGGGACTCATGACCTAAGTTTGTCCGTACCGCCGCACCCCACCAACAAACCCTAAACCTGATGTGTGAGGGGGCGCTGTGTCGATGAGAAGCACCACCGCCGTCACCGCCACGACGACCGCCATCACCGGAAGATCGACGACGTCGCCGTGACTTCTATGCCACTGCCCTCTCCACCGACTGACGCTGCCCTAGCGCAGAGGACCGCACCGACAAAGGGCAGATGGCCGGATCGTCTTCCACGACTCCGACGACCGGATCCGAAGGTATTGACCATCTCCCAACCACAGATCTATTACCGACACGAAACTCTCGGATCTACACTCCTAGGCACAGGGAAAAGATCACTACAGTGCTGGCTCAATATTTTCGAGGGCCCTAGGGCGAACTTGGTGATTGGGCCTTTGATTAAAGTGTGTTCGGATCAGTAGTCATTTAATACTTTACTACTGTAGCAGAAGTGAGAAGGCTACTGTGGTGCTGCAACAATCGCAGCTGCGGCCACTTTTAGGGCTTCTAAACGTGTCTAGAATGTATACTCATATAATATGTGTATATAATTAAAAATATGTAACAACAAATATAATAACTAACTAAAGATACTCCATTCATCTCATTTTTTAACTCATTTGTGTGCACGAGAATTAAGAAGAGTGAAAAATGTGAGATGTACGCAATAAATATTGGTAGCTCGTCTTCGCGTCAAATCAGACTTCTAGCCCCTTTAGAATAAAGAAATTTTTTCTAAATCTTATATTTTTCTTATGAAATTAAATTGAATCCTATAAAATTTTTGTATAATTTTTATAAAATTTTTGCATTTCAAAAGGGACCTACTTCTTATAGTTACTGACTATATCTATATAGAGTAATATGCACAAAAATTTTGGGCCTCTTCTTGGCTTGGGCCCTATGCCGTCGCCCTCATGGCCATGCCCCTGAGCCGCCCCTGTAGGCTGCCGGCCTCTCGAGCCGCAGTTACGATATTAGAAGGATTTCATAAGACAGTTCCTGTCCAATATTCTGCGATATTGGAAGGACTCTAGAAGACAGTCCCTGTCCGATGTTTTGCGACATTGGCAGGATTCTAAAAGACAGTTCATGTCCAATATTCTGCGATATTGGAAGGACTCCAAAAGACAGTTCCTGTCCAATATTCTGCGATATTGGAAGGACTCTAGAAGACAGTCCCTGTCCGATGTTCTGCGACATTGGCAGGATTCTAAAAGACAGTTCTTATCCAATATTCTGCGGTATTGGAATGATTCCAGAAGATAGTTCCTATCCAATATTCTATGATATTGAAAGGATTCCAGAAGACAGTTTCAGTCCAATGTTCTGCAACTTTGGAAGGATGCTATACGACAGTTCATGTTCAATGTTCTGTGACATTAGAAGAATTCAAGATTTACTTGATGCCCCGACTGACTATTGGCAGAATATTGATGGCATGCATCATCCAAGCAAAGCAACCTGCTGCTCCTCATCATGATGTTCACATAATCATTACATTATGTCTAGTACTGATGAGGCTAGATGTAATTTTATTCAAGTATTGACGAGGTCATGTCACTACTCCATCTCTACTCCCATGCAACGGGATCGAACATAGGGCACCGGCGAGGCAAAGGCAACATACCATCCGAGTAGATGAAGACTAGCATACACATGACTGGGAACCGATGAGGCGAAAGTCATCCTCTTCATCAACATATTCTGTTCACACCCCGACGTAGCAGTGGCACTGTTGTGATTGGTTTCGGCAATACATGGATTCCAACATCATATATTGTATACAGATGAGCAACACTGTGCATGAAGACATGACCACTATGCGCAGCTTAATCGAAGGTTTTTTACAGACTCGCTTTGTAGATATAATTAACCGGGCGAGCCCTGTGTAGCCCCTGGAATCAACGGACTACATTATCTCTCAAGTCAAATTACTCCTTAAGCATCGACTCAGCAGACAGAAGAAGACAAAGTCATGTTGGAATTCTGTATTTTATAAATCTCATATGATCAATAAAATATATGATTTCAGCATCTTTATTATTTTTGTCTTCATTTTGTTTTCACCAACAATGAGTAAGGAGCAGATTTGATTTGAGGCGGCCAAAGACAGTGCTAGCTGGGATAGGAAGTTTGAAATTTGAAATAACTTCATTGCGAATGGTCGGTTTGATCTTGCTGAAGGTTTTATCAAGAGGACGGAAGAAGGATCCAAGTTCAATCCCTTGTAACTCTCTAGGCATAGATTTCTTAGGGGAATCAAGGATCAGATTCTTGCGAAAGAAACTCTCTTAAATGAAAAAGGGTGAGGCTTAGGCCTGGAGACTAAAGTCCAGGAAGCATCTTCTTCCTCCTCCCATTTCTTGAGGTCTTTGGCCCAATGATAACCACCATCCCTCCAAAGACGAAAATACACATCAAAGTGACTGGTGATGATGCGTTTGAGATCACAAATCGCAAGGCCCACATGCTTGTTGGCAACAGAGAAACAGAAGTGCCTATCCTTAAGATAGGAGACATAAAAACCAGCAGAAGTACCACCCAGACAAGCATGCGGGGCCAAGCTAACCGAATCTTCGGTTAGACAAAAAGTGTAGCGACGGAAAACCGCGAGCTAACTTGAAAGCACCACGAGGATTGGAGGAAGGGTGATGAACTGAGCACCTGAACCTTGACAAGATGGCTGCTTGAAAATCTCTCCCTGGCTTGAAGTTCCAGGGCTTCACCAGCTGCGCGAGCAGCGGGTCATCTTTAAGCTCAATCAAGGGGCCAGGACCGACGTACTCGGCCATGAAGATGAACCCCGAGGTATGCAGGGGCGTGCTTCAGGCTTCAACTCCATCAGAGAGGCGACAGAGAGGAGCGGGGCGGAGGGCTTGGGGGTTGGAGCGCGCAAGAGAGCCATTTTATGTCAGTTGAAAGTTGTTCTGTTATATTTGTTCCTAGTCTAAACTCATAATAGTTGCTCTGGTCATAACCCATTATTACTGCTAGCAACTAATTCATGGACTGATCCTATGTGCAAGCATGGCTGGTCCTTCACCATGACATCTAAAGGAGATATATGTAGCAAACTAATCATCAAAGTGCTCAGATGAATTTAAAACAATACATGCAGAGCCAGTCAGCCAGACACATAAACATATGATCATCCATCAAAGGATCAAACCTTTTCATCCTTCTCGTATCTTTCTTGTAACGAAGGGATCTTTGCATAAAAAGGGGCTGCAAATAGGAAAAAGCACAATTGGTATCTTGAAGCAACTACTGAAAATGGTTACTGACAAGTAGACATGAACATGTGAGTGGAGTTAGAAATAGACATGTAGGATGGACTTCACATTTTTTATAGATCGCCATTGAATAATATTGTACAGCTCAGTAGGCCTGATGTACAAGGAAGCAAAATTTTCCTCAGCAATAACCTCCTCAGCTGGACACAATGCAGCCCTCGGTAGCTCAGGGTCAATCTGGTCTTGAGACGATGGATGCCTAGAGCCAACATTCCTGCAAACAAGCACAGCTCACAATGAAAAAAATGAAAGAACAGGATGTATCTCATCACACTTGGAGAACCAGAACCAGAACCACAAGCACAAGCATGGCATTCAAGTAATGTAACTTGATGCCGTTCCGGAATCAGCCATGCAACGTATTAACCCTCCTAGAAATGGCATCAATCATATATTAGGGCATTTTTCACTGCCTGTTGATGAACATCACCAAACGTTCTAAAATGACGATCAATCATTAACGCAACCTACCAGACTAAAACACATAACGATGCACAGCAAACGATTCTCTCCTGGTCTAGCCTCTAAAATCATGAACATCAACAAACTTTCCAAAACATCACAGGTCTGCCGGTCCGCCATATCAGAGCAAAACAACAACACAACAGAGCTATAATTCAATATGGAAAATCTAGGACCGCGGGTGTACCTGGCGTCGCCCCGAGGTAGAGACATCCTCGCCGTGGACGAACACCTCCGGTTCACTTGGTCAACGTCAGAAGCGAGGATGGGAACGGTGGCTGTTGACACCCAAAATTTGCATCTTGGGAAGACCGCGTTCTCGTTTCCCAAACAGGATGTTCCGGTTTGGTAGATCAAATACGGTAGAAAATATCTAAATTCTGTCTGATAATGATTATTTCGTAAGAATTGTTTTCCAACATGTTTTTCAGGATGTGAAAGATATTTTCGAAGAGTTTGGCTAAATTCTACTAAAGAAAGAAAGAAGTGCTTAAAAAGACATGAAGATGAAGCCAAATCTATGATTTAAAGGCTCTATGATGTAACCCTCACTAAGATGATTGAAATGGATATATGGATCGCTTAATTTAGAGACCAGACGAGTAAATTATGGACTTAACAAAAAAAAACATCCGAGTTGTCATCGGAGTGTCCGACAATGCCGGAGTATCAGGCACCGAAGTATCCAGTACAGTATTTGTGTGTCTGATAAGCCCTCTCTGGACCCGAAATTTTGCCCACCAAAGTCTTCGGCAATGTGTGAGAGTGTCCGGTACATTACCGGAGTGTCTAGTAAGCACTCTCTGGAACCGAGATTTTGCCCACTGGAGTGTCCGGTGTAAGGATCAAGGACACCGAGAAGGAGGGTTGAATCGGTGGACATTTATCACTAATTTTGCTATAAACTTAAACTACAAGACTCGATCACAAAAGAAGCAAACCTATGCAATTCTAGTAGGCCAAGACCCATAACTATGCTAGTGGAAAGATAATAACAATAAGCAGGCACTAGCACAATAGCTACTAAGAGAAATCAAAGAACAACCTATCACACTACTCAACGGTAAGTAAATGCGGTAAGTAAAGAGAGTGAGATAGAGAGTGCTCAGTGATTTTTTTCGAGGTCTCGGAAGGTAGGCGCCTTCCTCTAATCCTCGTTAAACCACTCCCGTCGGAGTCTTAGTTCTTTCCATCGTTCTCGAAATAATGCTCACAAGGGTACGCTTTAGTCCTAGAGTTAAGTCACCGGTGGCCTGGCTGTCGCACAAAATACTCAAGTGCTAGAGCAAGCCTCCAAGGCTCGGGCGCTCCTTCCTAGTGTCCCTTTTGAGTGAAGGACTCGGAACTACGTACAAACTTGGCGATTATCTTTCACAATCTTCTCAGAAGCTCGATCACGGACTCCTATGCGGTCTAGGCTGCCCACACCAAGAGTAATAGGCAAAGATCACTCCTCTCAAGCCCTACAAGCTCTAGAAGTGTATGAATGCTCCCTATCACTCTCCTACTAGCACCAAAGATCTTCAATCTTGCAATGTGCTTTCTTAGTGGTGTCCGTTGACCTCTCACAAGTTTTCTCTAGCTTCTTAGACCACAGGCACACTGGAAAATGTCCCTCTCCACTGTTTAAATAGGCTCTAAGCCCAGAAACAACGTTGGAACGTGATGTCATAAAGCTAAATACTTTATGCAATCACCGAACTATCCGATGACTGGACCACCGGACAGTCCGGTGACCCATCCTCCTCCTGGGCCAGAGAAACACTCTCTTTAGAATCCATTCAATAAGACACTGGGCTGTTCGGTGCATATTTTTACCGGACTGTCCGGTGATTGTCACACCAGACTGTCCGATGACTTCTCTGCAGCAACTCTAGGAGCACCTCTCTCTGGACTCCGAAGTCTTAGCTCACTGGACTGTCCCGTGACTGCTTCTTTGACTAAACTTGATCTTCGCTCTTCGTCTTCACTTCCTCTTCTATCTTTAGTACTTTCTTAGGATCTAAGTAGCCTTCACACCCTCTAACACTTGTATGACAGGAGACAAATGACTTTACCTCTCTTAATAGTATACTAGCCTTCCTATGGACTCTCTAGCTAGTCTTTAGTCTTGATCCACCGACACCCGGAAACTCCTCTTCTAGGGTTCATCTTTGTCCTCCACCAAGGAAGCCCACCATGTTGATGTAAAATTAGCGGAGTGGTACCTACAATCACAACTGTTGTCTATGGTGTTTATTCAATCATCAAAATCAATTCATACCTTTTAAAGAACTTCAAAGGTAACGAAGCTAACAATCTCCCCATTTTTGGTAATTGATGACAACCATAGTACTCACAAACAAGCTCAAACGGGATGAAAGAAGATAGAGAATAAAACGCATCTCGAAAGAACACTTACCCCCTTACCTTGATACTCCTCAAAAAAATTTTGGAAGAGTTCCCCTCCTTTATCATGGGTTGGTAGCATCACTCTCCCCTGTTGGGTAGCTCTCTCTCTCCCTTTGTCATCTAATCATCAAAAAGATGGCACCGAAAAAGCAAATAGAGAGGGAGAACGCTAGATTGACAAAGAATAGTGCACGATAGAGAATGGATCGGGAGCAGGAGCGCACATGCACAAAGGAACCTAGAAAACAATCACAACACTAGGATCCATACAAATGAATCCGCAGGTTAGTCCAAAACCATGTGCATTCCAATGAGCTAAAAGAGTTAAATAGAAAACAAGCTCATCAAATGTCACAAAAGAGCCAAGAAATCGGCCAACCAAAAATCCAAAGCTCTAACTACCCATCCACGGCCTCTCCTAGACAGCTAGCCCTCAAAGCGATACACCACAGGTCTCTCACCCAAACTCCTATAAAAGATCTAATCCTGCGCAGATGAAGAGCTGGGTGCAGTGACTGTTGGAGGCTGCTCCTCTGCTTGCTGAGCTGCTGCTGCTGACTGATCCTCTCTTGGCTGCTCAACATCATCAAATGTGCTCAAGCCTAAGAAGACGTCAGAAAAGGCTCCTTGCCATCAACTAAAGCTGGCTGATCAGTGTTGGCAAAGGCCTGAGCTGCCTCCTTTGGAGAGTATCTGCCTCGACCAAGATAGCTGCATCTGAAACAATAGGCTGCTCGACTAGTGGCTGCTGGCTCTGTCTCTGAAGCCTCGGGCGGTGGCTCTATCAAAACTAACTCAGTAGTGGTAGCCTTGAAAGAGAGAACTATCGGAGCAAGCGGAGAAGTACCGACTGCTGTCCCTGACTCCATTGCCGGTACTGACACTCTCGGCTCAGCTGAAGCAAACAAGAACCGACATGGAGTACTAGAAAACTGGAGAGATCCACAGTGAGGCATAGAACTCAAGTACAATCTCCTCACTATACCTCAAGGGCTGAGTGACTAAATCTGACAAGCCTGAAAGATAAGAGATGTGCTCCTCTATGTCAACCCCAGCTCCTCTGCTCAGTGCCTCTAAAGAATAGTAGCGATGTGCTGCAAACACTGAGCTCTTGCCCATAGTGGCAAGCTGTCTCCTGTAGGCCTCAAAGATGCTTCGCTGGAGAACTATCCAAAACTGTCCAGCATCAACGTGTCTGCCAGCGGAGACCCAAGCAGTGAAGTCCACTCTTCTCTTAGCCTTGATGGTCGAGCCCTTCAGCTTTAGTAAATCTACCTCAACCTTTGCAATCCTCGCAGACCCCAGTCCTCTGATGAGGGAACCTCTATGTCCTCTGCTGTGAACTACGCTGGGCTGCCTCTTCCTACGCGATTCTCGCTGCCTACTGGCAGGAGCTCTTCGCGGCTGCACCTCTGCTACAAGAGCAGTACTCGCCATTCTCTGAGGGGTCAAACTCCTCAGCTCCCCCTAGGACTCTGCTCCTCCAATCTTCAAAGCTCCTGACCTCCTATGTGGAGGTACGTCCACGTCTGTCGCTGCAAGTGCACGGTCCCACTCTGGGTCACCTATCCGCTTGAAAGGATCAAGAGACCGAGAAGAGGGTTGAATCGGGCACTTACACTACTATGACAAATTCTTTCTCTTCCTACTTTCTAGCAAAACTAGCAATCAACTCCTAGCAAGTAGGGTTTAGTGAAGAGTAAAAACGAGCTAGAAAAACAACCTATCAAACTAGTAAGCAATCCGACACGAGAGCCACCAAGAGAAGCAACTAAACAACCTATCACACTACTCACAAGAAAGTAAATGCGGTAAGTAAAGAGAATGGTGATAGAGATGCTCAGAAATTTTTCCTGAGGTCTCGAAAAGATGGCGCCTTCCCCTAATCCTTGTTGAACCACTTCCGTCGGAGTCTTGGTTCCTCCCGTCGCTCTCGGAATGATGCTCATAAGGGTACGCTTCACATCCGGAGTGAAGACACCGACGCCCCGGCTCTAACAAACAATACCCTAGCGCTAGAGCAAGCCTCTAAGGCTCGGATGCTCACTCTTGGTGTCCCTTTCGAGCGGAGAATCCGGAACCGCGTACAAACTTGATGTCGACTTCCACAATCTTCTCGGAAGCTCGAACAACGAAGCCTAGCCGGTCTAAGCTGCCATAGACCAAGAGTAACAAGCTGAAGACACTCTTCTCAGCCTCACAAGCTCTAGGAATGCATGAATGCTCTTTGCTACTCTTCACAAGCACTTAAGATCTCACTAGATGCTCTCTTGTGCTCCCTTGAAGAACTTTGGCTCACAATAAATGATCTCCAACTATTCTGACTGCGAGCAAGCTTCACAATAGCTTTCACAACGGTTGAAATAGGCCCCAAGCTCTGAAACAACCATTAAGAGCCGTTGCCAAAAAATTGCTTGCTTTTTGCAGTCACTGGACTATCCGATGACTGGGAGCACCGGACTGTCCGGTGACTTCTTGTCTCTAACTGGCAGAAAATAACCTCTCTGGAATCTATTCTATGTGACACTGGATTGTCTGGTTCATACCATCATCAGACAGTCTGGTAAACTTCTCTTTTAGACTTCCAGTGACACCTCTTCTGGACACCTCCTTCGAGGCTCATCGGACTGTCTGATCTCTGACCGACAGACTGTCCGGTGACTTCTTCCTCATGACTCCAGAGAGCACCTCTCTCTAGACTTCAAGCTCCTGCACTCATCGGACTGTCCAGTGACTCCCGTCGGACTGTCCGGTGATTCCAGCTCCACTGCCTCCAAAAAACAACTTCTCTGGAATCTTGGCTGCGACCCACATCGGATTATTCGGTGACACCGACGGACTGTTCGGTGACCTCTTCGACTGCTGGAACTTAACTTCCTCAAGATCTTCAAGCTTCCGGCTGCAACTCTTGACATCTTCAAGCTTCCAGTGATCACTCTAGTGTCTCAGAGAACCTAAAGCATCCACACACCCTAATTCTTGTAAAACTGAGACGAGTGACCCGACCTCTCTTAATAATACCGGTGTTTCTTATAGACTCAAGGCCTAAAACCTAAGCTACACATGGCTCTAGATCATCCTTAGCCTTGGACCAGCTCCCTCCTTGAAAACACGTCGGAGACTTGAACAACCTCGAAGAAACTAACTCGTAAAAGTGTAGAATAGTGATGGTAAACATGCATCCAACGAGTTAGTTCATGGTTCTCATTCAATCACAAAAACCATTCGTACCTTTAAGGGGCTTCAATGGTCATGAAGCTAACAATCTCCCCTTTTTGGTGATTGATGACAACCATGATGTAAAAGATCGAGATGATACAAAAGATTAGAGTGGAAGCACAAGACAACCTTAAAGAAAAAGAATAGGTACAAGTTGTCTTATCATCTCTTGCCAAGAAGTCCACAAATATGCACGAGGTTTCATACCTTAGCTTCGGAGCTCTTCCTTGAAAAGTGCATTGCTTACTTTCTTCATATTCCTTGATTTGATTTTTTTTGAGTGTGACTTCATTCGTCTTCAAAACTTCGGCTCCCTCTACCCGTCTCCTATAAATCAAAAATAACCACAAGACGAGTAGAGGTAGTAATCAACAGATTTAGAGTAATAAGAAAGATTACTCGCTTTGTTTTCTTGACGACTACATGTTATCACAAATCTCTTTCTTGATCATCATCTTTTCTTCTCCATTTCTCTTCCCAATCTTCATGTCCTTCGATCATCCTCGACATCTTTAATTCTCTCATCTTCATTTCTTCTTTATTTCTCTCCCCCTTTGTCATCTATCAACCAAAAAGGAGAACCACAAAGAAGAAGAATACCATAGAACAATAATCATGATGAGATACGAAACAATATTACCAGATCTTTTCTTCTTCAATTCTTTTCTTGCTCATCACTCTTTATGTCTTGGTCGTCTTCTTGATTCAAGGCTCCTTCTCCCCCTCGAGTTAGTATATCTCCTACAAAATGGTCATCAAAGAAACTTTCTCTTCTCTCAACAAGAGGGGGTTAGTGATGCATATGGGAATGTATGAATCATAGTCTTTGAGCTACGTAAGTAGATTTAACCTTAGAGCTCGAAAGATTGTGATTCAATGGCATGAAGCTCACGATTACTATGAAGTAGTCTAGGAGTAATCAACTTATATTGTTTATGAGTAACTCTCTCTAGATTCGTGCTTGACGTCAAGACACAAGATGCAATGCATGAAATGCACATGAATGCAAAACAAGAGTAAAAGATGCATGCATATGACGAAGGACTAGAAAAGAAATACCCTCATTACATTAGAATCCCCTAGCAAGCTTACTCACGATGACCCTCATCTCCTAGCTTTGGGCACCCCGTGAACATTCTTCCCAAGCTCTCCATGATCATTGCTATCTTGAAAGGATTAGATGATAGTCCTACAAAACAAGAAGAACAACAAAAACAAAGCAAACACAAGCAAATAAGTATATACAAAGGAAATGCTAAGCTTTGGAGGTTACTCAAGTGAAGTCCGAAAGATCAAGAATGTCGAGCTCTCCTCTTTGCCTGTTGAAATTCTTCTCATCAAGGAGCTTCGTGAATATGTCGGCCAATTGATCATTTGTCCTTACACTTACAACCTCGATATCTTTTTTGACAACATGATCCCTTATAAAGTGATGCTTGAACTCAATATGTTTAGCATGCCCATTATCACCCTTATGAAGTGCCATATTGATTGCACTCTCACTATCACAATAAAGAGGAATTTGATTTCACCAATCCATAGTACATGAGAGTTTACTTCATATAGAGAAGTTGAGGACAACAAGTACCGGCTGTCATATATTCCGCTTCGGCCATTGAGAGAGCAATGACATTTTGCTCCTTAGAGCTCCAAGCAACCAATGATCTCCCAAGAAATTGACATCCATCAGAGGTGCTCTTTCTACTCACTTTGCAACCGGTAAAATCCGAATCGGAGTATGCCAACAAGATCAAAGCCTCCATCTTTTGGATACCAAAGACCCATAGTTGGTGTATACTTGAGATACCTAAGAATCCTTTTCATAGCCTTGAGATGAGATTCTTTAGGGTTACCTTGATAATGAGCACATAAGCATACACTAAACATAATATTCGGATGAGAAGCGGTAAGATATAATAGAGAACCAATCATATATTGATAAATCTTTTTATCAACTGATTTACCACTCTCATCTGGGTCAAGAATACCATTTGTGGCCATTGAAGTCTTGATTGGCTTTGAATCCTCCATTCCGAAGAAGCGCTTGAGGAGATCTCTTGTGTACTTTTCTTGTAGATGAATGTTCTATTTTTTATTTGCTTGACTTGAAATCCAAGGAACAAATGAAGTTCACTTATCATGAACATCTCAAATTCTTTGGCCATTAAATCACGAATTCAGCATTATAAGCTTCATTAGTAGAACTAAAGATAATATTATCCACATATATTTGGCAAATAAAGAGATCATCATCAACATGTTTAGTAAAAAGAGTGTTATCAATACTCCCTATCTTGAAGCCTTTGTCAGTGAGAAAATTTCTTAGCCGCTCATACCATGCCTTTGGTGCTTGCTTGAGACCATACACCGCATTCTTCAACTTGAAGACCTGATCAGGATGCTTGGGATCCTCGAAGCCGGGTGGTTGTTTAACATAAACCTGCTCATTAATATACCCGTTAAAGAAAGCACATTTCACATCCATTTTATATAATTTGAAGTTGAAATGTGAAGCATAAGTGAGCAAGGTTCGAATTGACTTAAGTCAAGCCACGGGGGCAAAGGTCTCGTCGAAGTCCACCCCCTCAACTTGAGAATAACCCTTGACGACGAGTCTTGCTTTGTTCCTCACGACATTCCTGTTCTCATCTTGTTTGTTCTTGAAGACCCATTTGGCACCAATGAGGTTCTTGCCCTTTGATCTTTTCACCAATTCCGACACATATTCTGCACAAAGTTGTTGAGTTCCTCTTGCATAGCCAACATCTATTTGTGATCTTCCACGGCTTCATCGATGTTCTTGGGCTCTATCAAAGACACAAAAGAGAAATTCTCACAAGCAATGTTAGCCGCATCATCATCATTAGTATCATTAGTATAATTCAGCTTATATTGATTTCTCCTAGTCTTTAACCCTTGAGAGGGACTCCCAATTATCAAGTCACTTCCGTGAGCTCGAAGAATGGGTTTGTGCCTCTTCGAAGCCTCTTGATGTGGTGCTTGTGACGGAAAGACATCTTGAGCATCTTTTATGGCTTGCTCTTTGGAGATGACGGTGTCTTGTAGTTGAAGCGAAGAGCTGCAATCTTCTTCAATTCTTGATGTCATTGTTGGACATGGTGGTGTACCGCTTGATGTAGGTGATCTTTGATATCTTAGAGTAGAAGGCACTTGTGGTGGCTCTCTTAGTGCTTGAACACTTGATGATTCTCCCACTTGAGTTGTTGATCTAGTGTTCTCATGTAGAGTCGTAGAGGAGTCTTCCTGTGGCGGAGTAGAGGAGTTATCTTCTCTTGGTACAACTTCTCCTACGGGCATCTTCCTCATTGCCTCCTCCAATGGTTCATCATCATCTACATCACAACTATAAGATTCTTTGTTCTCTTGAGAACCATTAGTTTCATCAAAGTACACATCACATGATTCCTCAACAAAGCCAGTAGTTGCATTAAAGACACGATAAGCTTTAGAGTTACCCGACGAGAAATTCAATGTCGGTCCTCTTCTCAAACTTATCGAGCCTCATCCTTTTCTTGAAGATATAGCATTTACATCCAAAGACCCAAAAATATCACACATTTGGCTTCCTTCCCACCAATAGCTCATAAGGGGTCTTCTTCATGAGGCGATGTAGATACACACGGTTTGAAGTATAGCATGCCGTGTTGATGGCTTCAGCCCAAAACCTCTCCGGAGTCCCATATTCAGCCAACATAGCCCTAGCAAGCGTGATGAGAGTCCGATTCTTCCTCTCTACAACACCATTTTGCTTCGAGGTGTAGGTAGCCGAGAACTCATGCTTGATGCTAAGATCATCACAATACTCCTCGATGATAGAGTTCTTGAACTCCATCTCATTATCACTTTTAACCATCTTGATCTTAGCTACAAATTCATTTTGAGCTCTCTTGGCAAACATTTTGAAATTGGAGATGGCTTGAGCTTTATCTTCTAGAAAGATGGTCCATGTATACCGAGAGAAGTCATCAACAATCACCATACAATAGAGATTATCCCAAGACTCTTGTAAGTTGTTGGTCCAAAAAGATCAATGTGGAGTAGCTCTAGAGGTCTTGAAGTAGACGTTATGGTCTTGTAAGGATGAAGAGTTGCAACTTGCTTTCCAGCTTGACATGCACTACACAACTTGTCTTTCACAAAAGTGACATCTTGAATTCCAAGAATTAAGCCCTTCTTGGTGACCTTCTTCAATTGACCCATTCCAATATGAGCAAGCCTCCTATGTCACAACCATCCATTGGAGGACTTAGCAATGAGACAAGTTTGCGGCGCAACTTTACTTGAAGAGAAATCCACAATATAGAGATTGTTGTGCCAAAAACCATTGAAAGTGAGGCCCAAAGATTTGTTGATCAATTTAGCACCTTTATCATTGAAGAAGCATGTGAAACCAAGATCACATAATTGAGCAACCGAGAGAAGGTTGAAGCTTAATGATTCCACTAGCATGACATTAAAGATTGTCAAGTCATTAGATATAGCAACTTTACCCAAGCCCTTGATTCTTCCCTTGAAATTGTCTCCAAAAGCCACTTTATCTTTATACTCATCTTCCTTGATGGTTGTGAACATCTTGTGTTTGCCGGTCATGTGTTGAGTACAACCGCTATCAAGAACGCAATGTTTGCCACCATTTTTGTAATTCACCTTGCTAGAGGCCATGAGACATGAGGTGTTAGTATCCAAAATATTGCTAGATTCATTTGTACTAACCTCAACAATAAGAGCAACTTCTTGGGGTGAATTTTGTTCCTTAGAGCGCTTGAGATGATCTTTCCATGTGTCAGTTTTCTTTTTGCTTGCTTCATCTATAGTAATATGACGCTTTTCATAAGAACTGATCTAACCTACAACCTTATCAATGCGAGTGCACAAATCTTTTGGAGTTTCATTAGGTAAGACAATAATATTATCATACTCATCACATAGAACTGCATAAGAGTCCTCTAGCAAACTACTAGCAAGAGCATTATCATCAAAAAGTAAATGAAAGCTAGTAGAAGTAGAGTCTATGCAAACCGTGGGCTCAAGAGTGTGATGGGCATGTACTCCAATAATGTTGCTTCAGGTGGAAGCATTTAGATTCTCCTTCTTACATGAAGCTTCATGAGAGACACAAGAGCTAGATATCTTGCATGAGAGGAACTTCTTGATGGATTCATCATGAGAGATCTTAACTGCTCCTTCAAAAGAGTTGATCTTTTCAACAAGATCATGCAATCTTAGCATGGTAGCACCTATAGATTTACCATCAAGTGTTTCAAAGTGAGTGTAGGCATCTATGAGCTCAAGATAAGTGAGATTATCATTCATAATAGCACTTAAAGAATTTCTAGATAAAGAGTTTGAAGGGTTGTTCATGTTAGCGCTCAAATTCTCTGGTTTTGTGGCATATAGATAGCTTAGCAAGCGATTCTTCCATGAGCCACTACCGGACCCCGATGAAGAACTTGTCTCCATCACTCCCAATCACTTCTCGAAGGTGGTTAAGCCCTAATTTGAGCACTTGGCTTTGATACCACTTGAAAGTATCAAGTGACCGAGAAGGGGGGTTGAATCGGGCACTTAAACTCCTAGGAAAAATTCTTTCTCTTCCTAGTTTCTAGCAAAACTAGCAATCAACTTCTAGCAAGTAAGGTCTAGTGAAGAGTAAAAACAAGATAGAAAAACAACCTATCAAGCTAGTAAGCAATCCGGCACGAGAGCCACCAAGAGAAGCAACTAAACAACCTATCACACTAACAAAAAAGTAAATGCAGTAAGTAAAGAGAAGGGTGATAGAGATGCTCAGCGATTTTTCTCGAGGTCTCAGAAGGATGGCGCCTTGCCCTAATCCTCGTTGAACGACTCCGTCGAAGTCTTGGTTCCTCCTCGTCGTTCATAGAACGATGCTCACAAGGGTACACTTCACTCCCGGAGTGAAGACACCGATGCCTCGGCTGTAGCAAATAAAACCCAAGCGCTAGAGCAAGCCTCCAAGGCTCGAGCGCTCACTCATGGTGTCCCTTTCGAGTGGAGAACCCGAAACCGCATACAAACTTGATGTCGACTTTCACAATCTCCTCAGAAGCTCGAACAACGACATAGGCTGTCATAGACCAAGAGTAACAAGCCGAAAACACTCTTCTTAGCCTCACAAGCTCTAAGAATGCGTGGATGCTCTTTGCTAATCTTCACAAGCACTCAAGATCTCACTAGATTCTCTCTGGTGCTCCCTTGAAGAACTTTGACTCACAACAAATGATCTCCAACTATTCTAACTGCGAGCAAGCTTCACAACAGCTCTTCCAGCAGTTTAAATAGGCGCCAAGCCCTAAAACAACCATTAGGAGCCGTTGCCAAAAAGTTATTTGCTTTTTCAGTCATTGGACTGTCCGGTGACTCCTAATCTCCAACTGGTTGAAAACGTCTCTGGAATCCATTCCATGCTGTCTGGTTCATACCATCATCGAACTGTATGGTGAACTTCTCTTTTGGACTTCCAGAGACACCTCTTCTGGACACCTCCTGTGGGGCTCACCGGACTGTCCGGTCTCTAACCAACGGACTATCCGGTGACTTCTTCTTGATGACTTCAGAGAGCACCTCTCTCTAGACTTCGAGCTCCAGCACTCACCAGACTGTCCGGTGACTCCAGCTCCACTGCCTCCTGAAAACATCTTCTTTGGTCTCTTGGCTGTGACCCTTACCGGATTGTCCAACGACACCGATGGACTGTCTGGTGACCTCTTCGACTGCTGGAACTTAACTTCCTCAAGATCTTCAAGCTTTTGGCTGCAACTCTTGACATCTTCAAGCTTCCACTGATCACTCAAGTGGCTCAAAGAACCTAGAGCATCCACACACTCTAATTTTTGTAAAACCGAGACAAGTGACCCGACCACTCTTAATAGTATCGGTGTTTCCTATAGACTCAAGGCCTAAAACCTAAACCACATATGGCTCTAAATCATCCTTAGCCTTGGACCAGCTCCCTCCTTGAAAACATGTCGGAGACTTGAACAACCTCGAAGAAACCAACTCGTAGAAGTGTAAAATAGTGATGGTAAATCTGCATCCAACGATTTAGTTCATGGTTCTTATTCAATCACCAAAATCATTCATACCTTTGAGGGCTTCAATGGTCATAAAGCTAACACCGATGCTTCTTCTTCTTCTTCTCTGGCTCAACTGCCTTGCCTTTCCCCTTCTCCTCTAAAGATGGTCTCTGCCTGTCCATACTGTCAACTGAATCTGAAAGATCAACTGCTAGACCCACTGACCAGCTGACGCAACAAAATAGGATTAAGAGCTTAGCTTTTAACCCGTCCAAGAACTTCTGGACTGCCACAGAAACCACTGAACCACCGCTGACCTCTGTCCTAATCCACTGCCCAACTGTCACTCACCAAAATATAGGTTGTACGCACAAAAGGTGAGCGACTCGAAATGAAGTCTTAGTGGTTAAATCAAAGACATATCACCAATCAAATAAAGAAAATAAGCACAATGGTGATATCGGCATACTCATGCCACAATTCATATAATAGCAATGCATCCAACTTGTGACACTAGTGATAGGAGACCTAATGCCATACTAAAATATGTAAGAGATGACCTCAATATGACACTAAGTATAGAAATTTGTCAACTAATCACATCAATTAGCAATAAAACATGAGACCTTTATGAAATAATACCAATTTTCGCAATTAATTTACAAACAAGGCATGCGGGGCATTTCTGATGAAATGAAAGTGATAGAACTCAATACCTCGAGGAATGTAGCCAAAAACTGACGAAGAACTCGCCGAAAGATCAACGGATCACCTCAAAACAAAAACCCCTCGAGGGTTTTGGTGGAGCACGGGGTGACAGCTAGGAAAGTGCACGGCGAGGCAAACTCAAGCGGAGGCGGTGAGCAAGAGGCTGCAAAGCTTGTCGGTGAAGCAGCAGGTGGCAGCGCGGCGCAGCGCGGCTGCGTGACGGCGTGGGCAGGGCGACGGCGCGTGCAGTGGTGGATGCAGCGGCCGAAGAGAGCGGCATAAGGCAGTGCAG
>BCLH01000599.1:126804-147869 GCA_001602315.1 Zoysia pacifica
ACGCCAAAAGGTATTACTAAAAAAGAGAAGAAACATATTACACATCGATCTATAAAAGGTGACAAATTTTAGTTGTGCTAAAATTTTTTGTCTATACTACTTTTATCAAGCAACCGCTAGTATCACCTTTTATCTATTTATCTTTGTCCATGTTTGATGTGCCCACTAATTCTTGTGATAAAGAAAGGTTGTGTGTCGATATTTCTATTCTTCCTTTGCAACTAAAAATGAATGAACTCAATACTTCTAATTTTTATCCATTCGCTAGTGCTGAAATTAAACATTTCACACGTATTACATGTGAAAATGATGAGCTAAGATTGCTATCTTCTCCAAACACTGTGGGTTCTTCTCCAAACACTGTGGGTTATATTAAATATGATTCTTTTTATGACCTTGCTATAGTGGAGAGGTCGATATTTTTTAAATCAGAATTGTCTTTGTTAACTAGAACCCATTTTTATATTACAGGCATCTGATCATAGACGTGTGTTTATGGTGCATAGAGTTTATATTTGCTCAAATTTAAAATCCTCTTACATGGTAAAAATAAATAACAAACTAGATGATGAAAATACAAAATGTCATACTATGTCATGTTTATCTAGTTTTTCTAAGACAACACACTTTATGGCTTCTCATAAAAATAATAATGATGCTGATCATACGTATTATTTCAAAAATATATTTTTGCAAAAAATTGATCTTGTTGATTTTATGATAAAAATGCTCCATGTGATACTTTAGTGTGCAAAGATATTTTGTTTGTATGTCCTGATCTTTCTATCTATTTGTTGGCTTCTGTTACTAACTATTTGCAGAAGTATCATGATACTCAAGTGAGGAAGCCGAGGACGGCTTTCCATTAAGAAAAGGAGAATGATGGGATTATAACGATCTTTGAGCCATCAAGTGATTACATTCAAATACCTCTGTGGCCTCCACCTTTTTATGCAGGTTGCAGGACATGATGGAGTCGAGGTCCTAACAATGAACTTTGAGTCGAGGATGACTCCAAAACAAGAAGGAGAGTATAATAATGACATCATTGCTTTAGATACACATAATACTCCTCAAATTAGTATTAATAGAACTCGTACATGACAGTTGAGATTACTGGTGAGCTCGTTTCTAAACACATATTTTCTTTTCTTTGAGAATAAATTGCTACTTAATAACTTTATCATGATTAAGAACATTGGAGGGGGTCAAGGCAAGCATGAAGAAAGACTTGGAGATGCTCAAGATTAGCATCGCACGTTCGACCCCGAAAGAGATCCAAACAACTCATGTTCGAGTTTGACTCGAACTACAGTAGCAGCCAGCACTAAAACGGATGCCCCGATCTTATACAAGCTCTGTTTTGGAAGTTCTAGATATGGATGGAAAGCTAAAAGAGATAAGCTTTCCAACAGATCTAATCCTGTGCGCTTCCTAAATCTCCAGAAATTGCTAATACAATACGATGTCTAGAATCTGTTAAGGTGCTGCGACACTATCTTTTGACTTTTGGACCGTGTATCTTTTTTACGCCTATTAGTATTAGAGTTTGCCCCTAAAGTTGTCCTAGTAGCCACCATCATTAGGGTTAGGTTTTAATTAGTTTTCTTCTGTTATCAAACAGTTTTACCGTTTGACAGTTTGTTGGTTTTTCAACTTTGTGATTTAATTTAAATTTCACAATTGAGTTGCGTTCTTCCTTATTTTTGCTTGTGTTCTTCGATTCACAAGCTGAGATTAGCTTTCTTGGCGAAGTCAATCGTGTGTGCACGTTGATAACCAGAGAAGAAGTGGTGCTGCGATTGCGAGATTCGAATCGTATTGATTTGAGGCTAGATCAATTGTGTGTCGCATCTCCACCAAATCGAGAGTTACCACGACCTGATAGAAGATCGATTACCACGTACACATCATAGTCGACGGAGGAGTCCTAACTACCATGCAAGACAAGAAAAGAAATCTACTCTACTATGTACCCGAGTAACCTCCTTGAAGAGAAATCTACTCTACTATGTACTTTACAAGTGGTGGACTCCAAGGATTTTCAATTCGCTTCACGGTCCACCACCTAGACCCCTTCACTTCTTAGAAACCCAAAAGAGTTGGGCTTCCTCTCTCGATCCATGATCACCTTGGGGACCCATAACTTATTGATTGTCTGCTTATCATTTAGCAGTCCAAGCGACTTGGCCTTTATTTTTTCATCCTTGTCTCTAAAAAGCTTGTAGTGCGCATCTTCATAGAAAAGGTTAACATTAGACATAATCTTAAACACGCTCACCTTGAGACAATCCTTGAAGCGGTGACCATTAAGGCAACACTTTTTACAATAGTAGTCATCCGCCATAAGTGAGACTATCCATTTGAGAATCTCATCTTGGTTGCTAATGACGTTGATAGAGAAAGGATATGATCTTAAGCCCTTGTCATTGTGGTTGTTGATGAGATTCTTGCCTAGAATTTCCTTTTGAATTTGTTTTTGTAACGATCGGGTTTTACTTACCTTTCGATAAGTCTCGATCTTCCGTGACTTTACCAATCCCAAGAGATTGACAAGCACGACATCACAAACAATCAATCAAGAAACTATAACAGAAGTATTAAACAAGAAACGAGAATAAAAAAATAGCAAATCAAAGCAAATTTATTAGAATGTAATCCTCTAAAAGGGTCCATCGACACACAGACCGAAAACATCTCAGAGTAGAATGATCACTATCGAAAAATCTATATAATGCAGCAACAGAAGCATCACCATGACAACAGCGGCGAACCTCCTCTACACAAGCAAGCTTAAGCGTAGGGGCTGTCTTCATAGTCCGTCGAAGATGTAGTCGAAGTCGAAACTGTGAGTATCCTCTAAAAACAATAAATTAGGAAGCCGTGAGTATGAATACTCAGCAAACCGCGTACTACCTATCAATAATGTATGCATGCAAATGGTTTCAAAAGTAAAGGTTGACTCAAGTTGTAAAGGCAAGTTTAAAATATTTTATTTTATTTTAAAGATGCAAGAAAGTTTTATTTTAAAACTGTCAAATTTTATTAGCTTGCCCCGTAGAGATCTCTGTTATCTCGGACGAAGGTTCATTTTAAATGCTGGTATAATCTCCACACCCAGCAACAGCAACAGCTCAAAGGCTGGAGTCCAAAACATTTTGAAACAGAAGAAGAGGGAAGAAAACAAAACTACTCAACGAAAAACACAACTCAGAAAGTGTCCTTCAAAAAAGACGTGACAATGCACATTGACTATAACTCTGCAGAGTTTACGCACCTGGACCCACGAGAAGTGCCATCGAAAACTACCGTCGTACTCCCGACGAACACACAAGACCCGTCCACAAGCTTTAACTAGCGTTATCCGTCTTACAAGATAGAGACCTCAAGTGCCTACATAATCGAATACTGGAGCTGTGAAAAATCTACCACTGATCAGGGGGTATCTCGATCTCATGTGAAAAGTCATAGCTCTACACTCTACTAACATGTAACCGCTAAGCCACGAGTAAACAACCAATCTCGACAAGCTTCAAGATCAAACCACTGCCCATACAGGGTAACGTGATGTGCATGGTTGTCAACTTAACGTACAAAGCTCGAACGACTCGGTCCTTAATTATCGGGACAGACACTCTCTCCAACCTCAACGTCAACAACCAATAAGTCTCACGGAAAGATCTCAGCTCGGATCTTCCCGTTGTACCCACCACACTGTTAGCAGCCTCATCGGAGAGGGGAGGCCGACGATCGGAATCGAGGAAGGAGAACGAAGAAACTTAAGGATAAGAAAAACGAGAGGTAGGTGAGGATTCTGATTTTTGTTAATTGTTTTCTTTTCCCTTTCTTACATGAAGGCACACTCAGGGTCCTTATACAGCATCGACCGGCCCACAGCTGTCACACACCCGTGGCCCACTCCGACCCACACACCCGAGTATTCTTGCACCTCAGACGAGTGCCTCGCCGCGGCTGTTCCAGCTCTTGCACCGGTGATGCAGAAGGGGCGCTGTTCACACCATAGTACCTGACATTCCCCTCTCGTTGAAATGCGGCTTCCCCCCAAGCCACTGTTGTCGTCGTAGCCACCGGGATCCCAAGGAAATTGCTTTGTCGGCCTATACATTGTTCCTTGCTGAAATTGTTCCCAGGAAGAGGTATTGTCTTGGTCCAATGGCAGCTTGCTTATCACTGTCACCGAGAAACTGATCTGATCTTGTTGGTCCCTGTATAATTTCTGCATATGCTGCATATGTTCTTGTACAAGCATGCCCAAAATAATAAGGCTGGTAGTATCAAACACAAAAACTTTGTCAGCAAACTCAGTAACCGATTCCTGATCCAAAACTCCAGCACACTTCTGTTGTGTTAAATAACGAAATAATGCCTCTTCATGCAGGCAACAGCTAATTGAATGTTCCAGGACTAACAAGCCCAATAATCCACGCAAGAATAGCAGAATATCAGCGTGCAAATTGAGTATAGCAAAGGGCATGAAACCTGCCACCTGGGACCTGAATTCAGCTCCATGCGTTGGGCTATGAGCATCCATTGTACTAGCAGTCCTGCGGCCTCCGGCAGTAGGCTGCTTCCTGTTGCTAAAGTAGATACTTATATAAGAGTATCTTGGTCTGTTAAGTAGACGCCGCAATTCCTTTGCTTCATCTGTCTCAATGAAAGCACTGTCGCTGCTAGAAATATCAGACACAATATCAGCAAGCTCATCGGGTGCATCGACTATGGGTTCTTCTGACTCTAAACTTATACTTGGGCCATTCTTCAGAACTTCCATCGCCACCTTACTTGGTTCCGGTGCATACAGCTGCACAGCAGAATTCCCATCACGATCAGGCTCCTGCTGGAAATACTTGGTCCCCCTCTCAACAAACCATAGATATGTGCTGTTACTTGGAGGCCACAGCTTGATGGAGAATATTCTTCGTGGGAAATCTTGCACTGACCAAACATCAGCTTGGGTACTATATGCCAAGTCTCCATTTGAAAGCAAAGTAATATCATGCTCCTGCTTGGATTTGAAGCTCACTGTCGGACACGCTAAATGTATGCCGGAAGAACTGTTATCCAAGGATAGTACAAGAGAACTAAAGGATGTTGCCCATATGTGCTTCTGCCATCTCATTGCTGGAGCTGCCACGTAACTGAAACTTGAAAGAATTGGAGGTGGCCATGGAGGCTTCAGTAACCAACCGAAATCCCAACATAGAGAACAGCCTTCACTTAAGCTGTAAGACGGCCATGGCATCTGCCGCACGGCAAATGAATTCCATTCCCTACTTGGTAGCAGCCAAGAAGCTCTCCACAGCATAAACACCTGAGCTGCACTGCCATTTCGCAAAGAATATAAAATCAGCTGTAGTGCTGCTGCATCATGCCTTACATGCTTGCTTAACCATGGTGATGCCTCCAATAGAAACCCCGCAATTAATTGAGTTTGCTTGACCCAGAAAACATCTGTTGTAGCACATAATGTCCATGGAGGCTTAGGCAATATATGGTGGTAATGTCCATCTTGCCGATTAACAATTCCTAGCCGATAGCCAAAACCAGTGCTCACAAATTCCACATCATCCCAAAAAAGAATAGAACAGACAGGCATTACCTCGAATTGCTTGCAAGCATTGGTGGTGTTCATCTCCAAACAGAAAAGCCGAACATCGCACTTGGCAGGTGTCAGCAGAGGCAGCTCCTTGGTGGGGACCAGAACAGCCATTGCTGCCTCAGGGAAGAGACCTGCAACTCGTGCCTTAGTGCCGTAACACATTGCAACAGACATCTTGACTTGGCCGGCATGGTTCGGACATTTCAGCAAACACGTCACGGGCATGCTGTTTTTGGCACCACTGGGCATGACGAATATGTCTGAAGGCGCGGCTGCAGGAGAGACGGGGCAGAGATAGCCGTGCAGATCGTGCACCGCGTACTGGCCGTCGTTGTAGAGTGTGGGGTGGTAAATCTCGACGCCATCGGTGTACAGGAGGATGGGGTGGATGACGAACTGCGCCAACTCGGGAGCGACGTTGAGGTTGAAGTCGATGGAGGACGACTGGAGTGTCACGTCCGGCGTGGCGGCGAGCTCGGAAGCTGCGGGGCCGCCGAGCGGTGGAAGGATGGCGACGGGTGGCCTGGACCACACCATCACCGCGTGTGGCAGCTGCGGTGTCTGGGAGGTCGGAGCGGTGGCAGGGTCGCCTGAAGGTGGCGGCGAGGATACTTGGTGTGAGTCGAAGGTTGTCGGCGCTGATTCCTGGTTGGCGACGCATGTGCCGGTGGTGACGGCGCATGAACTGACGGGCCGCATGGTCAGCCCAGTACTACTGCGAGCTGGAAGGTCGATGGAGACACTGTCATCGAGGACGATCGGTATGGAGACCCAGACACGGAACCAGCGCCTGGAGAGAACGACGGTGCGCGCGGCGTCCGTAGTGGGGAGTCGGGACACGATGTCGCGGAGGAGAACGAAAGGAAGGCTGCTGATGTGGTCTGCCGCGTCGCTGTCGCCATCGCCGGAGATAGTAGCGACAGTGGTGGTGATGGTGGTGCTGAGCCTGGAAGAGATGCGACGGGCAGCCGAAGACATCGACTGCTCCAAAGCAGCGCATCTCGCGTCCCACTTGGCGTCCTGCTCGGCAAAGTGTTCGTCGAACCGCTTGACGATGGCATCCAAGAGAAGTTGAAACCGCGGATTCATGGAGAAGAGCCGAGGATCGAAAGCGACTGATACCAGATTGTTAGCAGCCTCGTCGGAGAGGGAGGCCGGCGATCGGAATCGAGGAAGGAGAACGGAGAAACTTATGGATAAGAAAAATGAGAGAGGTCGGTGAGGATTCTGATTTTCGTTAATTGTTTTCTTTTCCCTTTACATGAAGGCACACTCAGGGTCCTTATACAGCATCGACCGGCCCACGGCCGTCACACACCCGTGGCCCACTCCGACCCACACACCCGAGCATTCTTGCGCCTCAGACGAGTGCCTTGCCGCGGCTGTTCCAGCTCTTGCCCCGGTGATGCAGGAGGGGCGCTGTTCACACCATAGTACCTGACACATGACACACAGGTACGCCGATAGTACTTCTCAAAATCCTTCCTCTCCTCGTACTCTTTTTTGCCTTTTTGCTAAATAATTATATATAATTATTTATAAAACTCACACATTTAAATCATAGTTAAAATTATTTAACACAAATTTTATTTTTATAGTGATAGGTGTAAGATAAAAATAAATGCGATTAAGCATAGCTAAACATAAAAAATAAAATAATTATTTTAAAACAATCCTATGATTTATATTTATAAAACAATAAATAGGCACGGCTTAAAAATATTGCTAGCATATTTTAAAACAGTTGACATGCAAATTATAGTTGCAAACAAAACATGTAGTTTAAAATACTTGGCACAAAAGTGATCAAGAAACGCGGCTTGCTTGATAGCTCGAGATCGTAATCGAGATCCAGATCGTCGAACTGAACGGGCTAGCGGTACTTCACCTCGAGATCATCAGCTAAACACAACACGAACAAGGGTGAGATAGGTACGCGATAATTTAAATTGGATTAATTAAATCTAAATTTAGATTACTAGGCTAAACATGCTCAAAACATTCCTCAAAAAATTCTACACAACGTTCTCGATGAGACAAATTTAACAGAACAATTTTAGAAATCTTTTGAGACCAAACAGAGTTCCCAAAAAATCTTTGAAGATTTAGAAAAAAAAACTAGACTAACCGCAAATCGATTAGCAACCAACTAACTACCCTCACTAGCAACCAACTCCACGATCTAAAACACGAGAGAGATTTGATTCTCACCACAGAACGAAGCAAAGTGGATTGGATGCTGGACGGGCGGTTGACGCGCTGACAAGCGGTGACGGGATGAAGGACGAGGCGGGGTCACTGAACCAGGACGGCGCGCGTGGACGGGAGCAGAACGAAGACGGCGCGCGAGACAGAGCGACGCGATCGGGGATGATGCGCGGGACGGCGACGCGGAAGACGCGTACTAGAGTCGGGATCGGCGCGCGCGGGATCGGGGACAGGTGACGCAGAGACGCGGTTGACGACGTCAGGGCAGGCACGCAGCTCCAACGGTGATGGCGGCGGGACCGAGGATTGGATCGAGGCGACGCGGATCGGCCCACTCCCTCCGATGCGATCGGTTCTGGAGACTTGGAGAGAAGGAAAGAAAAATGAGGGGAAGAGAGAGGTTGGTGAGATGGGGTAAAATAGAGTGGATATTTATAGAGTTAAATGGGAGAGATTTGAGAATTAATTAAAGGCTTTGAGGATTAATTAAAGGCTGTGGGAATAATCTCGGCCCAACAAAAGCCTGCGGACCAAAATTATTTCAGCGCAGAAAATTAAAAGGAGAATTTCAAAATCGAATGGAATGAATTTTGGGATAAACTTCACTTCGATTAATTTAAAAATTTTGGGATGTTACAGCCTTCCTCTAGTGAGCTGCTCGAATGCATCCATCACGGCCTCTCTCTCCTCTTTGAGCTTCGTGTATTCCTTTAAAATAGATGGCTCAAGAGTAGTGCTCTACTTGGAGAGGGTTAGATCACAAAGAGTAGAAGGTTTATTTAAATGATTAAGAGAGTTAAAGAGAGAGTCAAGGTCAAGAGCTTCATGAGAAACCACTAGAAGACAACCATACACGAGAGAATGTTTCGACAAGAAGAATCGGTCAATAGATCAAGAGAAGCGAAAGGTGGTTTGACAAGTCTATCGTGTCAAAAAAGATGGCCTTAAGGATAAAAGTTTAGATCCGAATTTGAGTGAAGGAAAGTCGATTCATGCTTTGAAAGCTTCAACTATTAATGGCAAAAAGATGAAGCAACCAAGTGTTGATATTCTTGATGCCAAATCTGAACCAAAAAAATTGAAAGTGTCCAAGAGCAAATTAGAATTGCCAATTCTCAAGACAGACACAACCAAGAGGTCCACTCGGTTTCTCAAATTGGCAAATGAAAGAATTGCAAAAACTTACTGCGAAAGAGTTGAAAGAGAAGAGTATGGCATGGATTCGCAAAGAGAGTTTGCAAGAACGAGACAATCATGGTGGTCAAGTGACGGGTGCAAAGAAGAGAGTGGAAAAAGGACTAAGAAACAATTAAGGTATGTGCCCAATCATCAAGATTTTTGGTCATTTTTTTCATCTTGATTCATTGTCTATGTCACCAATGCGTATGACTTGAGGCCATCTTCATATGTTTACTCTCATCCTTCTTGGTCTTATTTTAATCCTTAGGAGTACAAATAACACTCATGCTATGAACGATTATGTTCAAATGGCCATACAATTGTTGAAATTAATTTTAGTTATGAAGACCAAAATAACTATATATATGGCATTTGTATTATTTCTTGGAGTTTATTTTGGTCATATAAGTTATGAGAAGGATAAATCATAGTGCTCACATTGATGGCTGCCTAGATGCTAAATCTTATATCATGAATTTGGTGTTGTTAAGAATTTAGGCACGTCATGATTGTAGCTATGTATTTGGCATGGGGAGTATTCGGTTACAATGCCGATGAAACTTAATTTTTAGTTGTCAAATGACTGATACTCGAAATTGCCAATGCTAAAATCCTAAAGAACTGAAAGTCCCGGTTTGGCAATTAGGGAGTTTCGGTTTTGATTGAGAGAGTGATAATTCGGCTACTTTTGTTTCAAACTTGGATACAACCGAATCAAAGTGTTGAAAAGTCTTTTTAGTTATTGCTCATGTGATTCTAGCTCAATATTTCGAAGGAAGTTCAAAGTTTGGCATATAAGCATTTGATGAGAGTATTTAAATGCAAAACGACATAGTTTTGACATAGGTAGAAGAGCATGAGACTTCTATAGCCGATGAGTTGTAACCAATCATCGTTGAGCTACTAATAACTTCGACACTCAGGGGGGAGCAAAAGCTGCTAAGTGAAATATAAGAAAGAAGATGCTCTCATCTGGTTCGTTGCGACCCACACGACCTAGTGCCCTCCATGTGTTGACCCGATCCGAGCGTCAACAGTGGCGATCGAGGACGGTTGCATACGGTAGCGCTCGTGAGTAAAGAGAGTAAGGCGACGATGGCTGGGAGTGATGGATGGCCAGGGGGCGGTGAGCTGGAGGTGAATAGGGCGAAGTGGGGGAACACGAGCACCGCGTGGTGTTTTGGGATGGGCCCACGTCGGTTTTTGGTTTGAACATGCTGAAGGCTGTGGGCGGCTATAGCGTGTACATTTTTTCTTCTCTTTCTCAGGTAATTAAATTTCTGAAAAAAGGAAAACAAAAATGGGCTACGGTAAAACTGTGTGCTCAAACCATTAACTGTTTACCCACAATTTTTCAAACTGTGTGTCCATCTAGCACAGAACAAGAACTGTGTACCCACAGTTCTCCAAACTGTGTGTCCAAACCATCTAGCACATAACAAAAATTGTGTCCAAATTGTGTGTCAAAACCACAATTTCAAACATTCTATATCAGCGCACATCAAAACCTTCTGTTAAAATTTTTAAAAATTCGATTTGGGTATAAGATAGACTCATAGACTTTAAAATAATTGTGTTAAAAGTTCTTATTTAAAACCTAACCCTAGATCTAAAAAGAAACAACAAACTTTTTCTCAATTTTTTTTTAAAATCAAATGGAGATCAGTACTTCAACTCCCATGTTTTAGAATAATCACCAAGTAAACAGTTGTTACCGCATATCTAAATCCTAGATCTAGAAGGAAATATCAAACTTTCTATCATAATTTCAAAAAAAAAATCAAATGGGGAATGAAGATCTCCTTCGACTCCCAAGCTTTATCAAAACCCAGATCCAGAAGGAAACAAAGCCGAAAACCTTCCACAGCAAGCATAAATCATAGATCTACAAGGAAACATAGTTGTTTTTGGGCGAGATTTGATTGCTTCCTACCTGTACCTTCCACGGCGCCCAAGCATTGCGTTGATAGCAATAGCTACACGCGCTTCAGATTTAGCACGCCTCTCATAACGATTTCTTGAGACCATGGTAGGAACGAAGGAGCACTGGCCAGCTATCACAGATCTATGGTTTCGTATATCAAGCACCGCTCATGAATTTCTAAGCTGAGGTATTGGGGCGATGAAGATGCTGATATTTACAACGACACGACAGTAAAGAATGAGTTGGTGAGGAAGTAAAAATTAATGTGACAAAAATAGAAAGATAGAAAAAAAATATAATCGACTGGGCTTGTCGTTAGAAGAAGGCCACTACTTATTCGACTTTGGACCATGTTGACCCATTAAATATAAATCACAAAGTGATTAGTGGGTTTTGATTTTTTGTTTTATTAGTTTCTTATTACATATGAGCCAATTCTTGTAAGAATGCCCTTGTGCTTATCTCTTTTGTTTGACCAAGGTTTCTAGAGGGAACAATAAATATCCTTCTTACTTCCTCACCACATGCGTCAATCCGATTTTTTTTTATCGAATACACAGAAGAGCTGCATATCTTTGTAATAAGGGAAGAGAAATTGGATCCGTACATGGACCCCTCAAACCGGGACCAAGACAATAGGGGTCAGATAAAAAATCTGAAATAAAAACTAAGTACAACGGTAAAGGATAACCTCAACAAAGGATGCTTAGATTTGTTCTAGCAACCGACCTAGTCCTAGCTCTTTAAGCTTACATGCTCCTGTAAAGGTCCAGAGCTGTGCTTCAAGCCTCAAATTATTCAAAACATCTTGGACTGATGGTGTTTTTCTATCAAACACTCCTTTATTTCTCTGTTTCCACGAGGATCAGGCACCAAGAATTACTAGAGTGTTGAAACCTTTTCTGTTTATTTTAGCAACTCGTCTACTGGCTTTTCTCCACCAAAATGCAAAGATCTCAACATTATTGTTCGGTGCAACACTACCAGGATGTCGAATATTCCTGAGTGTCAAGTACACTCAGGGATGGTGCCGACCCAATCGGGGAGGCGTATCCTGAAGGTGGCACCTAGGGAAAAAATCTCGGGAGAAATCAGTCGGGGAAACACTGCCATCCCTGAGAGATGACTCAACGGGGATATTTCTATTTCCCCGAGTGAGTGGGCACATGGGGATGTTGTCGAATTCCCTGTTGAAATGCCCTCTCAGAGATACATCTAATTCCCCGATTGGAGATAGCATTCAGGGAAGTTCTGACATAGGCTCCAACAGCTGATAATTTTTTTCTTTTCCCCGAGTGATGGTGGCACTCAGGGAACTTATATTCTCTAATTTATTTGCTGTTCCACTAAAACACAATATTTTTTGTTAGCAAAGCTGAATTGCAGTCATACAATCACACAAGAAAAACACATATATAATGCATCATTTAAATTTCAGTCATTATCATTACATGAAGATAATGTTCCCATGATCATTTTAAACCATGCAACTGAAGTCTACATCACTAAGCCAAATAACAAGTAGTTGTCCACAGATTACTAGACAGCTAGCCACCTATAACCCTTCTATTGGAAGGCAAGTACAAAATATATCCATGTTTCTGCATGAATCACATGGTCACTTGGTCACACACCCATGACATGACTCCCAACTTCATTTGTCCCACCATCTGCGCTGTCACCATTTGATGGCTCATGTGGTGCAACTTCTGAACCAGATGTACCCTAGGAAAAGAAAAAATGTATAAATTGACCAATCCACTCTATTTTTTAAATTAGCTAAACCGAGGAAACATATGGAAGCTTAGGATATATTTCAAAAGTAAAAGATACATAACATATTGAAATAAGTCGTACCTGTTGGGTGGGCAAACGGAATGGAGTAGGCAGTGTTATCTGTGTTCCACCATTCATTTGAGTAATACTCTGCAAACATCATATCCCAAGCTGAAATTAAATCAAAATTCAGTGACAAGATGCAAAAAATTCTTTGATACCTGTAAGTACTTCATCCAGTACTCATTAGTTGCATTAACAACAGCTGAAACTTGATTAGAGATTTGTTGTTGCATCTGCTCCTGCATGAGGGAAAGCCTATCCTTGACCGTCTTACTAATCCTCTCATTCACCTCTGTCTCAAATCTATCTTGAGTTTGTTGTGTTATTTCTTCAGAGATGTTCTCAGCTCTAGCATTGCAGACAACAGTTGGTGTGCTAATTAAGCCATCACATATCGAAAAAGTGTCCATGTGGTTTTCCACCACAGGCCTGATAAAGAACAGAACCATCTAAAGGTTGTTTAATCCAATCAGAGTTGGGTCCGTGCTTCCTTTGAAAGGCTCCCTACACAGCCCGTAATTGTAAAGTTATTAGCAAGTTTTATAAACAAGTAGAAAAATTTTACAGCAGGCACATCTCATTCTAGAATATGAATATAAGGCAGCGAGAGAGCGAAACAAAATGCTGAGCCCTCACTATTTCGTACTGAAGTGTTATTCGCTGTTGACACCGAAATCGGGTCCGAGCCAACACACCGCTCGCATGTCCGTGTGCGGGAACGCCGGCGTTTCTTCAACGTCGGGTTTGGACAGCACCTAGTCAACTCCGCCTCGAGAGAGACCCCATCGGAGGAGGATCGTCTTAGAGGTGATCCAGTCTTGGTTAGGTCAGTCGGATCGTCTTCAAACATCGTCGAGACGAAGGAAGAACAGCATGAGGGTCGAGTAAGGGGATTAAGATTTGAAGAAGCACGAAATGTAAAGGCAAGTGATAGTTTGATTGGGATGATCTTCAACCGGCCATGGGCTTTTATTTTATAGAGGTGAGATGGTCTTATCCCGCGGGGCAACTAATCTCACAAGTTAGGAAAGAAATTAGAATCAATCTGCTGAAAACTTTCCTAAATCGGCATTACTGGAGTCTCCGGTAAAGTGACAGAGGCTCTGATGACCGGAGCCTCTGGTAAGACATCGGAGGTTCTATCGTGCAATTCTAAGAACCCGAGAGGGCCTACCGTACCCTCTAGCAAAGTGCCGGATACTCCGGTGGATCAAGTGCCGAACTCAAGAGGGCCTATCGGACTCTCCGGCAACGTGCCGGATACTCTGGTGGGCCCTGTGGCTAAATCCGAGAGGGCTCACCAGACCCTCTAACAGCGTGCCGGATACTCCGGTGGGCCAAATGCTCAAACTTGAGAGGGTTCACCGGATCCTCTGGCAGCGTGCTGGATACTCTGGTGAGCCAAGTGTCCGAACTCGAGAGAGCTCACCGGACACTCCAGCAACGTGTCGGATACTCCGGTGGCCCTATGATTTTTGGGTGTCAATATTGGCACTCACCAATCTTGTGGTCAAATTATTGTTACAAAGCACTTCGAGGTCAGTTCCTTTCTTGCTTCTGTGGCCAAACATGTATCCTTCAATTGGCAAGATTTCACGCCCTTCCTTTTTTCCCTACAAACAGTTACAAAATTGGAACAGTTTACAGAACCAAACATATTTTTTTTGCATGATACAATCATAAACTTCAGATACAAAAGCATATTTAGAACCTTCTTTTGGCACAAGCGTATTTTATAAGTTGATCAGCAGTCCAACACATCATCCAACCAAAATGTGCTGAATTTTCTCATCTTGTTGATCACAGAAAACACATTTAGCTGGGTGTGGCAATCCTTTTTTTATAAGTTGATCAGCAGTCCAACATTTATCCTTTTTTTTTGCCAGCCATAGGAAGGTCTTGTATTTAGGAGGAACCCTTGTTTTCCACAGCCGACACCAAGGTTCAAATAGAGTCAATCCTTGGAAGAAAAGATTGCAAGCTGATTTGGATGAAAAATTACCAGAGCTGTCATGTGTCCAGCATTGCTTATCATCCCCTTCTGATAAAGTGAAATTTTGAACCTTATCCCATTGTTGCAGTTATTCAGCCAAACCAATCACTGATAAACCTCCTTTGATGTTACTTACCCATTTATTATTTTCAAAAGCATGCTCCACAGTTCAGATTTTAATCACTTGCTTAGGGACATGTGCAACAACCTCAGGAGGTAAACCAAAAATTGTGTGCCCATGAAGCCATCAATCTGACCAAAAAAAAGGTTGTTTCTCCCATTTCTTACTTTTGTTATTATAGCGATGGCATATATAGCTTAAGCACAAGGCTGTACTGGGATTCCAAGCGTATCCAAGGTCAATCTAGCGCTGTTTTTTTGGTCCATAACAATTTCATTTGTAAAGCCCATCCCATTACTTCCATGTTCAAAATTCCTAGACCTACTAGATTAAAAGGCCTCTGAATTTTCTCCCATGCTACCAGACAGCTTCCACCATTCACATCCTTTCTTTCTTTCCAAAGGAACCAAAGCTGTCCTGCCTGCCAAATTTATGAAGCTTGCTTTCCATCCAGGAAGCTTGTCGGCTATTTTTTCTATCCATGGCATCCAGTCATTTTCCGAAGTTTCTTGTGAGAAATTTGCAAGCCAAGATAAATGCAAGGAAATTCCTGAGTTGGGCATGCCAATGAGCTTTGTATGACCTGTAGAGATACACCCTCACATCAAATTGGAACAACACTACTTTTCTGTAGATTTGCTTTGAGTCCAGAAGCTTTACCAAAACAATCAAGAATAAAATTTGTCACTTTATTTCTTCTACTGACCGAATGAAGATAGCAACATCATCTACATAAAGCGATATCCGGTGGTTTGCCGCTCTACCAGAGAGGGGTTGCAACAATTTTTTTGATGTGTCATTAGTCTTTATTTAATTTTAGAGCTCACCATATGGAACTAATGTCATTTATCTACTTCAGCCTAGCTATAATAAGAGTTCCAATAACTGCTTCATAAATAATAATTAAGTCGATACAAACATATTGTTTACTAACTATAAAAAAAAACTAAGGAATCCTGCAGCAGTGCATTTTTAAGATCAGAGTAAAATTACATAACCCATCATCAATCATCACGGTCGAGTGCTTACATATAACCATGATGTATTTACAGTTAAATCTTCATTATGTACTAAAATTCTGAATATATTATACGTATACAGCCACAAGGATGGAAGTGCAAAATGTTCGGAGAGGAGTTCAAGAGACATGACCACATGACAACGGCAAACGCCGTTCTCCAATGTCACAAACCTCACCCAAGGTTAATTCACTTGAATATTTTTACTCTAATACAATTTTTGTCCATTGTGAAAGTTCTCATGCCAAATTATCATTTTAAAACCAAAACATGTGGCAATACTGATCATCCTTGGTTTAGGGTCTCTCTTTAGCATGTTACTACTACAAAACGAGCCTACGGTGTCACTCAAAAAATTATAACAATGTTAGGCAGAACGTAACAGCCGACACTAACAAGTCTCGATGGCCCCCCAACGTTACGACTCGACACTGTTGTGACCCAACAGTGTCAGACGCAAGTGACATCATCCTACAAAACGATACTAATTGGTAATATTATTCAATAGTGTCAGTCCCAGTATATGTCACGAGCAACCAATAGTACAGAACACGATACCAATGTCGGTCATTGCTTGCTTCATCCACATCAGACACTAGAAAGAAACACTATAGTGTCAGAAAAACGTGATCTAACAAAAATCGACACTGATAATGAACATATCAGTGTTGGTCGTGCTGATGTCAAGAAAAACCAAAATTAGTATCTTTTAGCAGTGTTCGTTTTTAGTGCCATAGGTCAGACGACACTGCTATCGCATGTATTGTGTCGTTTATGATGATCTCAATATGTCTGACACTGGTAGTTTGTGTATAAATACTCGTCCCCTTCCTCTCGTTGGGGCACTTTGTTCAATTCTATTTCGGAGAGTGTGTCCATACGGCGGCCAGGAAATTTGGAATACAAGGAGGACGGTTTTGATTCCGTTTCTAATCAAAGGATATTGCTCCAGGAGGTAAATCCCTGTCATCTATGAAAGTTTTATGGTCTTATGATATAGTTTTAATGTAGGTTTAGGGCGGGATATCGTGAGAGGAGTTTGAATTAAACCTAGCGTGTACAGGCGTAGATTTAGGGCAGGTTTTGTAGATCCCAACTAATTTTGTTGACCTCTTTGCTTGATACTGATTTGTCTAAGAGTATTAGTACATTGTTAATTAGCTAGATCTCTAGTTTACATATATAATAAGACCTACACTATGGTGCGGGTGGGGCAAGGGAGAGTGAAAAATTAATTGTATATCTAGTTAACTTTATATCCTTCAAATTATAATTTTTTCTCTCTTTATTTCTTTTTATATAAGTGATTTGTGAAGATGGAGGACAGATCTTGGATGTACAATGGCGCTGGCGAAAATTCATTTCTATATTTCAAAAATGTCACTTTATTTGTCGAAGCCGCTAAGACCACAAATGTACATATGAAAACAAATAGATTATGGTGTCCATGTAAGAAGTGCAATAATGTTGTAATATTTGAAACGCTCGAAACAATCAGTGAGCACTTGTAAAAAAATGGTTTCATTGAGAACTACTCAATATGAACCAAACATAGAGAGGCACAAGCGAATACATCAAGCAATGGAGAACAAGAAGTTGGGATTAGATACAACAAACAGAAGCTAAGAGGTGAAGGCAACATTGAAGAGGCAAGGTCAGAAGGAAACAATACAGAACAGAGAGATGAAAGAAACAATGATGATTCTGATGTGTTTCATGAAAGTCACGATATTGAAGACTTCGATGTCGAGGAACTATTGCGCCACATTAGGCATGAGAAAATACTAGAGAACAAAACGAGAGGCTTAGATAACTTACAAATTTTGGAGAAGGCTTCAAAAGACCTTCTATACGCTGAATCAAATGGGTATGATAAGTAATACACAATATTGAAAACGATGCTTGATCTTCTCACATTAAAGGCCAAGAATGAGTAGTCAGACACCAGCTTCAATGAATTGCTAGAGCTCTTAGCCAAATTCTTCCTGAAACCAAACAATTTGCAAACTACCACGTATCTTGCAAAGAAATTGTTGTCACCATAGACACTGGGCATACAAAAAATACACACTTGTCCGAACCACTGCATATTGTACCGCAAAGAGTACGCAAACGATGTGAGATACCAAATGTGCAATGCTAGTCGGTACAAAAAGAATGATCAAAGTGACGATTCAGGTTGTGTGCATATATAGGCGAGAATGACTAGCGTTTAGTTAGTAGTGTCGGTGCTTTACTACTCTAGTGTCGGTAGCTACCTGACCGAAATTACAACATCACTCAGCAAACATAACTTAAAACATTTCAATTTTTTTAAGCACCAAATGTTCCATTATTTTGTACAATGTTTTTTAGATGTATAAGCATTCATATTTCATATTAGAACGTATTTCTTAATAAATTTTGTAATCACATTCAAACTATATTCAATATTTTTTTTACTCATAACGTGTAGTGCCATATGATTGGTAACTTATAGTTCTATTTGAACTAAAAATTTCATTAAAAGACTCAAAAAATTCCAACAAATTTTTTTTAGATTCCTTACACAATGCAATTTACTAAAATCAAATTGTAGATCAAATATCATTATATACGTCGAGGAAAAAAAATTAAAAAATTGTTAAACCTATTAACAGTGTCGGACAAGCTGACAACAGCAAAGACCGATATTGCAAGGCCAACAGTGTCAGTCTTTTACTTTTATAATGTCGGTCGGATGTGATCGAAATTAGAATGTCGCTCAGCAAACATAACTTAAAATATTTCAAAAAATTTTATGCGTCATATGTTCCATTATTTTGTACAATGTTTTCTAACCTTATAAGCATTCCTATTTCATTTTAGATCATATTTTTTATAAATTTTGTAAACACTTGCAACCTACATTCAATATTTTCTTATACTCATAATGTATAGTGCCATATGATTGGTAACCTATAGTTCCACTTGAACTAAAAATTTCATGTAAAGACTCAAAAAAATTCAAACAAAAATTTGTCAAGTTCCTTACACAATGCAATTTCCTAAAATCAAATTGTAGATCAAATATCATTATATACATCGAGAAAAAATATTAAAAAAATTGTTAAATTTATTAACAGTGTCGAGTAAGCTGACATCAGCAACGACCGACATTGCAAGACCAACAGTGTCAGTCTTTTACTTCTGTAGTGTCGGTTGGACGTAACCAAAATTATAACGTCACTCAGCAAATATAACTTAAATTATTTCAATTCTTTTACGCACCATATGTTCTATTATTTTGTACAATATTTTCTAAGCTTATAAGCATTCCTATTTCATTTTAGAATGTATTTTTTTATAAATTTTGTAATCACTTTCAACGTATGGCGCCATACGTTCAACATTTTCCTGTACTCATAATGTATAGTGCCATATGATTGGTAACCTATAGTTTCATTTGAACTAAAAATTTTATAAAAAGACTCAAAAAATTCAAACAGAAATTTGTCAAGTTCTGTCACACCCGGTTTTAAGGCTAAAACCAAGTGACCCTTTATGCTTGCTCAGGAATCAAGTTTCACACATAAAGTGACATTATTAATGGTAAAATAGAATAATGTCATGATAAAAGAGAGAAAAAAATGATTACTGAATTGTAGTGGAAAAGAAAATCAAGCGTAGCGCAGCTTCCACAAGCAGTCGACCGAAGAGACAGCAAGCTTAAACTTTCTCTTGTGTATTCAACGTCCTCTTAAACTTTTCCTTCCACTGAGCAGCATTTATAGCAAGATTGAGTACGGAATGTACTCAGCAAGTGTGAAAAAAGATGACATGTGGCAACCAACAAAGCAAAAGAAACATAGAGATCTTTTGCATAAAAGCTGACAATAGAGACACACTTTCTATTAAGCACCTATTTACTAAGTGATAGACATCGCACCTATAGACCAACAAACTACAGCCTACCCAGCTGTAGCACCACCATAAGAACCAATCACAGTCTCCCACTATGATCCACTAACATCACCAAACCATATCCCATCTCACTAATCATGTGAGGGTCCATGCAATGCTCGTGACCGTGAGCACGGCTGTCATGATAGTTTTAACTTTACAGAGGTTATACACAATTCCTCACGAGAAGTGATTTCATCTCCTGTTTTCAGATGGACTAAAGAATCTCTATTATGCTTGTGCCCGCGTTGCACTCGCACACTCACTTTGGTGTGAGGGACAAGAGATCACTTCAAGATTTTTCTATGGCTTCCTCTATCTTGTACGTGCCCACTGAGGTTTCACCTAATAAGGCACTAACTGTAACCTTGGAAAGGCCCCCTCTTGTGCCAGATAGTTTCCGAGAGTAACCCTCCTTTCTCCACACATCTCTCTCCAGGCGGATCTAAGCGTAACCTGCTTTCCTCGCTCCACCGGTTGACACGAACAGAACCAGTCTCCACCACTTACTATGCCAGGACGCGCCTATTTTTGGCTCGTGGTTGTACGGTAACACATAGGTGATCGCTCCACGAACCGGTCCTTAGATTTAGAAAGATAATATACCAAGGGACAGTGCCGGTAACCCCACGCACAGCCCTACACCAACCATATCTCTCAAATCACTAATCTCTAAGTTACTATTAAATAACACATTAATCCTCGTGAAGCAAGTATGATAATGAATCAAATTTACATCACCCATCCCGACAACAACAAGCTAAACATGTAATTTACCTAATAAAAAAGTAAACTAGGGCGACAAGGTATAATAAGAAAAGACTAAGTGAATTCCTAATAATAAGTGCGCATTCAATTTGACACAAACATGCAATCTATAAGATAAATGTTTTGAAAGTAGGTACAAGATAGTCAAGGACACTTTCCTTTGTAATTATATTACTGCTCAATGATCTTGGAGTTCTTGATTTCGATAGTCCTCGCAAAACAGATCCGAAGTGTATCCATCTAAACGCGCAAGCAGACAAACAAGGAAAAACAATTCAATCACAAACATGAATACAACAGAAGAGAATCAATAAGAGAATGTCATGAATTCATATGTTATTTTGATACGATCGTTTCGGTATATAAAGTTCACTTAAATCGGAGTTACGGATTAGAAGTTATGGCATTTATAAGGTTTTAGGGACTAATCTACAATTAAAATTAATTTCAGAAGACTTAAGTTCAAATTATTG
>BCLH01000600.1:14915-37673 GCA_001602315.1 Zoysia pacifica
CCGGCCGACCGGCCATGGAGGAGTCGCCGGCGCGCGGCGGCGAGGCTCGTCGGAGCTCGGCTCCGAGCGGTGGACCTCAGAGGAGCCGACCTAAAATGATCAGCGCCGCGAGGGCAACTCGGTGGTGGGGTCTAAAGGCGGTGGCCCTCACCGGAATTCGCCTGATGGGGCGAGCGGCACGGGACTATGTTCGGCGGGGTTGTGACAGTGTTGCAGCGGGCCAACACCAGAACTGCTTCCTCCTACAGCTTCACAGAAGTGAGTAGAAGCTCGGCGTCAAGGTTGTCATCTTGGAGGAGGAGCGGAGATGGGGCGTCCACGGTGAGGTTGATCGGTTTAGCGGCCGACGACGAGGAAAGCTCGCAATCCCTGCGAATCCGGCCATGAAAGCTCGATTGGAGACTTAGAAGAAATTTGCAGGTGATGGAGAAGGTCAGAGAGCAAAGGAGATGCGGCGAGGCTCACCAGAGTTGCCGTAATTAGAGGAGGCGCAGCTGACTGTGCCAGAGATGAAATTTTGGGGAAAACTTGAACTCCGGTCGCTCGTACAGAGAGGAGGGGAAATGGCGGCCTGGGGAAGCTAGAGGACGTTAAGGCGCAGCTCTTGGTCGCAGACTTGGGCTCCGGAGGTGGCTCTCGGCAGCGGTGAGCTCGGTGGAGGTGAAGTGTGCCAGTGACCGCGCAAGAGAGAGAAGAAAAAGGGGAAAAATAGAATGCGGCCGGGGAGGTTTGGACATGAGGTAATCGTCGTGTCTAGCGCGGGGTTTGGGCGCGGGATGCGCGGCGCGCATGCAGAGCAAGGGGGCGCGAGCGCTTGCGGCAGCTGGCAAGAGCCATGGCGTCCGTAGGTTGGGGAAGAAAGAAGCGCGCTCCTGACAGGTGGGTCCCGCACTCTTTTTTTTCCCGAATTTTCTCGGATTTTCAGTGCACCTTTCTGTTTTGACCCGAAATGCACTTTTTCCGAGCTCCAAAAATTCTGAAATTTGTTAGACAGGTAGATATTTTGAAAAGGAACAACTTTTATTTTGGGCATAAGTTCAAAATCGAAGTAAATAAAATGATATTTAATTTTGAAGACAGTTCTGCTTTTAAAGGAAAATAAATTATTTGGGACTTTTAAACCTCAAACAAAATTTCCCAAAAATTTCAAAAAGTCAGGTCTCCTCAATACCCCTCCAAAGAAAATTTTTGGCTCAATGTTTCGCTGAAAAATTTTGAACTTAAATTTTGAAATTTAAATTTAACACAGGAATTTGAAATCGACTACGATCGTTTGTATTTCTTTTGAGCTCGGATTCCGAAACCTGGAATCAAATATTCTTGCTTCTTTATTTACAACATGGAGTGTTACAATAATGTTGAAAGAAACCAATAAATTCTACAAAACTGCAGGGGTGGCACACATTTCTATCTTTCCAACTTCCAGTTACCTTGTTCCAAACATGTGGTTACACCTTTTAAGTACATTTCCTTCCAAGAATAATTGATTTATTGATGGCTGCTGAATCAGAAACATTAGTAATTTATTAAATCCCTTCTCATGTTCCTATGACAAGGTTCTTAGTTAAGCTACTAATTTGCATAAATTTCCAAACTTGTGCATTGCTAATTAATTAAAATGAAAAGTACGTACGTAGTGCTAGAAGTCCTGTAATGCGTACGAGATGGAAAGAGTATATCATGGCAGTACCGTCAAATATTTACGCTCACCTTATATGTGTATTGTATACAGAGAACATACGTACTTGCCCAATTTAAAGTCTTGGCATGATCACCTTTATAATATAATTTCCAAATTGCGGACTGATGGCTGCTATCGAACATTGTGAAGTCTGCCCCTTTGGATAGTAAAATATTAACCATTCTCGGATTGCAGTTTTGGACTGCATAATGAAGAGCGGTTTTTCCGTTCCTGTTTCTCATGTTTACGAGTTTACTACAGAGTTGCTGTAACTCCAATTTCTGTGACTCCAATTGCTGTGACTCCAGGAGGAATTCAACGAACACCATCTGATCGCTCCACACAGCTTGGTGAAGACATGTCCAACCATCTTCCTTGCTACAGGGAGCGTCTGGACCGTGTTTAAGAATCTCTTTAGCAATTCCGACATGGCCTCCAAATGCAGCGGTAACAAGAAGAGGGTAACCATTTGCCGAGACTTCATATCCTAAAGACCGGTCATATTCCAACAGTACTTTTAGCACCTCAGTCCTGTTCCATTGTACGGCCAGCTGAGTCGGGGTAACCTTTTTAACCTCGGCACTTTTGCTGTTTTGTTTTCCCTTTTTTTTGCTTTCCTTTGGCCGACCTAAAAACTGCTTCTTCTGTGACCAATCCAGGGCGTGACTTAATAACCGTTGCAGCTATTTCTGATTTCTGAAAGTAAATCAAGGTACGTCAAGGCACTCGTTAGCAAATCATGAACGATCATATATAGTTGTACATAAGTAATTAGAGAAAAATTACTGTCGATCTAGTAATATTTTTAGATTCCATAGTCCTAAGTACCGTTAGCAGTCTAAATATATGTATGCTTCGTCGACATACGTTAATTATACTCCTCAGGCGGTGAGGCTGAGTTCTGACCTTTGTTACCCCTTCTAACGGCAGCATGCTTGGCGTTGCTTGTGTAGGCTCCGCTATGAGCAGAACCTGGAATCTTCAGCAGCTCCTCGACGACACCGTTGAAATTCCTCATCAGCGCCATGAACATGGGTGACTCGCCATACTCGTTGCTCTTGCATGACAGCGCAGGTTCGGTCGCTATCAACGCAAGCGCGAGCTCGTCGTAGCCGCGACAGATTGCATGATGCAGCGCGTTGCATCCGTGCTTGTCTTGCTTCAGGATTGCATCTCTTATCCCGCGTTCACGGCAGCAGCAGAGTAAGAGCGAAGCCACCGGGACATGGCCGCTTATCACGGCGGTCAGCAGAGGCGTCTCCCCATCCTCGTTGGTGGCGTCGAGGAGAGACTGGTTCTTCTTGCGGCCTTAGGCCGAGGCTATATGAAGGCAGGTGTTTCCCTGTGGAGTTGTTTGAAGAAGGATGTCAGGCTCACGCAGTAAAGCCATGTCCTTAAGTGAATCCAATTCACCATCCCTGGCGCCTTTCAGGAGACTTCTCTCCATCGTCCGTACTCCTCCTGACATTGAATTTGAAGCCATCTACGGCAAATGAAAAGAATAACGTTTAAAAAATTACTAAGGTCTAAAAAATTTGTTAACGATTACTGGATTTTTTTTATTAATTTGTTTAGGAAATAGCGGCAAATTAAAATCCGCATCAAAGTGAAATTTACTGTAAAACATAAAAGGATTACTGTTCTTCAGCTGACAACAACGTACATATATAAACTGAAATCATTTTATAATTTACGGCAAGCAGATGACCCGTTAGACACTACTACTAGAATCCTTAGTTTCCCTAGGAAACTTTTGTTTTCCCAAGGGTGTTTTGACTCTTTCCTAGGACTTCTTGTTTGATAGTGAGATTACAAATGACGTCACCATGCAGACACAGTGTATGATTCTAAATTTTGTATTAATAAAAAAGAGAGCAAATTTCATAAAACTCTAGGTTTTATAGTTCTTTCACAAAACCCCATATATTTTGATTTATATTACTTAACCACAAATTTTATATTCATAATATTTCACAAAACCCATACCACACCACACCACCGCACCCACCCCGTTAGTATGCATGCACCCAACCCAGCTTTTAATTGGGTTTAAACCCATCGGTTTTTGAACCCATATGCATGACCTCTTTTGCTATGTCAGAAGTGGGACCGTAAAATTAAAATATCATGTTCACACCTTAAACTTTTATCTAGATTGATTAAAATTATTGAAAAATGACTCACTAGAGTGGTACGCTGCTTCATGCAAATTATTATAGCATTTGGATCGCAAGTCAAAAGCTAGACCCCAGAATTAAAATGTTGTGTTTGCACCTTCAAATTTCAATATGTGGGTCCCATGTCAAAAGCTAGACTCTAGTATTGAAATCTCGCGTTCACAGCTTAAAATTTTAGCAAAATTAATTGAAGTTTGTTTGAGATGACCCTAAACAGTAGTAAGCTACTTCGTGTAAATTAGTTTTAGCAGATCAATATATAGATCTCATATTCACATTTTTAATATTTTATTATAATATTTTAGATAAGTAACTAGTAAAAAATTCACCCAAGGCTAGTTCAAACCCAAGAGGAACCCGTGGATTCACCCACAGAATAAGAACCCACTCCAACCCTAATTTCAACTAAACCCAATCTACTAGAACTCATCTCTATCCATCCATAAATTTCAAATTCAGTTAGAACCAAACCCACTCAATTTAAACCCAACCGAAATGAAGAAAAATCAGAACAATGCAAGCCGAGAGCGGGCACGGGAATGTGTCGACCTGGTTATTTGTTCAGCGCCAAGAGTCCACCACAAGGAGGTAATAGAAGGCGGGGCAGTTGGAGATGTCCCTTGCAAGCACTGGCGGTGGCGGGTAGATATAGAGCAGCGATGGAGAAGACGACGAGGACTCGGAGTCATGCCACTGTGATGTCGTACACAGCCGTGGCGCGCAGGACAGTTCGATAGTGTTCATCAGACCTGCGCATTCACATCGGGGTATCTGCAGTCTGAGTAATTTATGCACTAACCATCCAGGTGTGCTAGTATTGAATGAGGTCCTGCGCGTTCACATAACTGTGTTGTGCCCATCTGCTTGCAATCGTACAATTAAGGATAATAACGGAGGACTAGAAGGGCTAACACATCACTGTGTTGCTACATGCCTATGCTGTTACCGTGCGTGCGTCCAATAGCGCAGCTGTCCTGTCCGACGGCCTCGGTAGCGTCTCTGTACGGGAGTCCTGTCCCGTCGATGTACGGTGGGCGGCATGGCCAGCACCAGATCCAGGTCCGCGCGCCAAGTCGTCGGAGCAGCAGCTGCTGGCTTCCTCTCCGTCATGATCATCATCTGCATGCACCTAGGCCTGTTGATGATGAGCCATCGATCCTCCGATGCAATTCGACGTCGAGCTAGTATGATGAGCCATCGATCCTCCAATGCAATTCGACGTCGATCACTAGCTAACTCGTAAGAATCGGTGAAAATATGTATGTAAATTAATTTCGGTGAATTGACATTTCGTAAATAAATTAGTTTCAATGATATTGGGTAAAACAAATCTGTTTAAATGTTATTTGCCTAATTAAAGTAGAAATACCAAAGAAGCAACCAAACATCGCCATAGGGGCATAAAAGACTGTTCTAATCAAAGTCTTGAATTTTTTTTAAGCTAGAGCTAAACTGTAACTAACCAAACACTCAGTGGTGGATCTGCAACTATGTGATGGAGGTGGAGCTACTACATGTTAAGAGTTGGTTGAGCCAAGGGATTCACATCCCCTGAACCGAGGCTCTATACTCAGATAAGCTACAGTAGCCTAAATTTGGATCCCATTTCAACCGTTTGGTTCCCCAATTCAAGAGACCCGATCAGGACCGAAGCAAGTTTTAATGAAGTGAAGCAGTGATCTCAAACAGGCTCTTAGTTTCATAAGTTCTTATGTAAAGAGGATTTTTTTTTTCTGATTTTTAGTTTTGAAGAAAAACTAGAATGTTTTTTCAACTAAAAACCAAGATTATCCGTTAAACCGAAAGCAGTTCAGGGCTAGGATTTTAGTAGCCGTTCGAGCCGCGGTAACTGGACTTCACCGGTTTTGACTGCAAATTGGTTAAATCACTACATTAAACTATGAAATCGCTACAAATGTGAAAATCAAATTTTGGAGCGAAAACCATTCTATTTTCTAGATTACCTCTAGAGTTTTCTGGTTTTCGAACCGGTTTTTTTAGTTTCAATTTTTTTGAATTTTGATACCAAACCTGTTTGACCGATTTTCGGTTTTTGACGGTTTACCGATCGGTTTGATCAGTTTTCACATTTTTAAGTATTTTTGAATTGTTGAATTTTTAAATTGAAAATCGGTCATCCGATGAAACTGTATATTTCACTGAAAACCGTAAATACCGAACAAGTTTTAACAATTTCATTAACCTTGTTCAGGGCTCCATTGAAATAAAGGTATCCAAAACATAGGGAAAAAATCATAAATAGTAAAGAAACACATATGGAAAAAAGGAAAATTTTTGAAGGACTTGTTCGGAATGAAGGAACAAAATACACAATGAAGAAACACACATGAATGAAAAAGTGAACACTGTAGGAATTGAAAGCTCTTGCTATTTGAATTGCAGAAATCTATAACACAGGAATCTTTCGATATTGAGGTTAATATAAAAGCCCTTAATTTCATAAAAAATATGAAAGCACTTTAACAGATATTGGTGGATGAGACAACTTACGCAAATGAGTACGGTCTTAGCCCGATGTGTGGTTTCTTCTCTGGACGCTGTGGGGTCACCTATCAGATAGGCGCCGGGATCACGTGTCGTACTGCCCGGTGACCTTGGGCCCGACTGCCAGTGACCCGACAGTACCGAGCAGTACGGCAGGGGATTTGGTTCCATCGGAGAGGCCATTCAAATTTCCATAGACTCAGATTCATAGAAAGAGAGAACTTCCGATCGATCCTTTGCATAATATCTATGCCATCGACCATATTATTCTCCCCCTTCACCAGCGTGTTATGCAGCAACGACATTGAGTGCCAAGTGACAGCATACGCCGGCGACGACACAAACCAAGCTCACGCCGACAGACAACGGCTAATGCCCCTCATCTGGATGAATTAATCGTGCCGGCTGCCAAGAGAGAAAGAATCTGGAGTGGATTTAAGGTCCCCTCAGTACAGCATTCCCCGTTCCAAACAGGGTTCCATCGTTTGTCCAAACGCACTGCACTGCAGTCATCCTTTCCTGTTTTTGTTTCCTTTGTTTTTTCCCCCAACAAGAACCTTTTATTTCAAATGTCGAGATTATGTACCCAGAATACTTACACACCCAACCTGACTACGGAGGTCTAACTGTGAGCTGCAGCCCACAAGCCGATTTACGGCCCATGAAGTACTTCATCGCATCAAGCCCTGACGAAACAACCCGATCTCCTGAGGGTCGGGACTGCTCGAAGACACCGACCCGACGCCTAAGGGTCGGGGCCGGATAGCAACGAAATTTGACAGCCGGCAAAAAAAAGGAACTGCCCTACGAGCCCGACCCCTGGGGGTCGGCCACCGCCTTAACCACCAACTCTTGACAAATGCAGAGATTTTTGATAATGTATAGCGGATGGAAAAGCAGCCTGGTAGGCGGTAAAGCAACCTTTGTCTCCCAGCGTTGAACAATGGACGAACGAAAGACGCCGACAAGATGATCCGGTGCCAGAAGGTGCCAGAGAATAAACTTTGAAGTACTCGCGGCTTCACCCGTCAAGGGGCCACTCGGTTTTGTAGGCTCCAAGCCTTGTAACTCTAGTCCGACCGGGCACCGGGGGTTTTAGGCAACGGGTTCAAAAGGTTAAGTCTTTAACGATACATTCCACATCCGCGTGCTAGAGTTCTTGTTCTCGCAGGAACTATTTCGCCATTGTAACCTCATTTCGAGCTTACACGACACACACTCTCCCCTGGACATAAGGTATTACATCTTCGTTGTGGTTCGAACGAGATTAACCTTTGAGTCTTTTATAGATGAGGTTACCTCGATAAGAAAAGCACACTGAATCCCTCTTCGTATACAAAAATTGTACTGTACTGGTTGTCATAACACCGATACCAAACATGGTTCTTCTGTTTCTATCAAGAAACTGAGATGAGAGACTCTTTTGAAACGGGAAAAACACCACTCCTCCAATCCTAATCTTATGGGTCATGAAAAAATTAGGAATCTGCCATGGAAGCCCTTTGCCAACACCTCAGGAGAACATTCACAATTCAAATCAAAATAGAGAATAAAACCTACAGATTTATCTCATTTATTTTGATTGTCTCACAGCTCAACCAATAGAAACAAAATCATTTTAAAATCAAAGCGCTATAGAAACGATTCTGAGATGGGATCCAGAGTACGGTTCTGGCTGCCCGGCTCTTGAGTCTTGGTACTTAACTATGTGACTTGGTCACAGGAGAATTTTTTACTATATTCTCATAAGAGTATTATACGCTATATTAATCTGCATTTATTGGCAACACTACTTCTTTGGTCTACTAGATTATTTTTTCAGTCATATATTTAAAAAAAACCATTCCAATGTGCTACACATATAAAATTTTAATTTTAACATGTCATGTAACACCTGGGGTGCCGATGCTTTTATGCGCCAGAGTTAAAAAATAAAGCAAATTTTTTTATGAATAAGTACAGATGTAATATATTTTGTTGAAATTTTAAGACACAACACACCACTTGTGCAAGGAGGAAGGAAAAGAGAACTTCCTGCCATTTCTATTCATTTTGCAAAGAGTCAATATGTAATGTTTTAATTTTGATCTATCCCTACGTTTATCTGTCGCCGAGCAGCACATCAGCTACTCCTGGCCATCTGGGCCGGGCTAAGCGGCTGGGTAAAAGGCTAGACAAATTTGACCCGGTCCAAGTATGACCCAACCCGGTGGCCCTTGTGCTCAGGCCGGCATTGCCCATGTGTCAGTCGGGTCGTGCTTAGCCGAAGGCAAGGCATGGTGGGCTCGCCCGGCACGGCACAAATTAAATAAATTATTTGTTCTAACAGAACATATAAGCTTAAGTGGTGTGCTGTTTAAATCTTAGGCTCACACACGTGAGTTCTTTGGTTCAATTTTCAGCCCATGCTATTTTTGCCTTATTTTCTGCTAATTTATGTACTAATAGGTCGCTTCCTCCACGAGCTTACAGTGCCTAATGGGCTGACCCGGCATGGTTATCTCCCATTTGTGCCACATTTGGACTAGTGGCTCAGCCTATGGGCCGGCACAGCTTGGCTCAGCTTTGTAAACATATCGGGACTATGGAAATTAGCCCAAGGAACATTGTGACTGGGCCAGGCCGCATCATCATGCATGCACTGCACGTGGCATGGTGCATCTCCTCTTCTTTGACCAACATCTAAGTATAAAATTTATGTAATAAATACTTATGCAGGATATAACCAAGAAAATATATCAATGTTTAAATGATAACGGGCTGGTGATTAAAAATATACCATTATATTCTATAACTATTTTACTGAATTTTCCTTTCCGTTACACATTACACAAATATTTAATGTATTTAAAGTTTGCATTGTAACAATTTTGCACTGTAACAGATAATATCACATATTATCTATCTATATTTTAAAAAAGATATATATTTTATAATGCATCGATCTTAATATCAAGCATTTAACGTGCTCTCAAGCTGAGCAGTGCGCAAGCTGTTCGTCTCAAGTATTAAGGGCTCGTTTGAACTAAGATTTTCACAAGAATTGTATAACAAACAGTTCAATTTCTTAGAAAAAATACATTAAATATGAAAATTTTCTTCATTTCAAAGGAGGCATAACACGTTTCCAATGAATATTTTTAGCATGTGCGAGGACCACCGTGCACCATATATTGGCTGCAGTTCGCACATCAACTTTTGTTGTCTCTGATACGTCACTTGTGAGGCCATGAAGTAGCTCAGTTGCCAGTTGGTATTGTCATTTCTTAGGATCCATTTGGAATGGAGGAATTTTTTCGATTCCTCCGTTTTTTTTTCTGTGAAATTGAACTGATTTCTGTGAAATTCCTGTGTTCCAAACGGGGCCTTACTCTATTTCCCTTTTTTAAGCCTAAAATGATGTGTACATTGACAATTTTGCCCTTACCTTTTTCAACGCAGTATCTGCAAAATCAAAACAAATTCACCCACAACCCTAAGCTAGAACTTTGGTGGCAGTGAATTGGTGCGAGTGTGAAGGTTCATGTACTAACATTGTACACATTTAACTATCACATAATGATACAAAGGAGACATTATCATCAGCGACAACAAACAATCACATATCATTATTGATACAACAGTGGCAGCTGTGATTGAGCAAGTCATGATATTTGTGGACCAGAGATACATAATATTAGCACCATCTCTAATGTTATGGTTCCAGTATCAGCAGTGCTTACAAGTATTAACCATCAACCCTTCAGTGTTAAATGGTTGGAGAGGATGGGGAATCGACACCCATCGCCGTTGAGTGTTTAGAAGCGACGGGGAGTCCACACTGTCGCTATTGAGGTGCTGTTTGTTTGCAAGCAAGGCAACGAGAACGACAATGGGAATAAGTTACGGGGTGATTACCGTAGGGACGTCCCTTGATTCCTTTCTTTGTTTGTTTGCTAATGCTAACGTAAAAGGATACCATTACCATGTTTGTTTGTTGAAGGTAACGTTAATGTCATCCGTCAAAAATAAGGGCAAAATTGACACCAAAACATGGCAACAATCCGTGAGAATTCTTTCTCAACATTGTCAAAAGAAAATCGACGGAATCAAAATGGAGAAGTGTCGCGACGCTTCCTCGCCGAGCGCCGGGGTGGTCGAGGGAGGCGTGGTCGGGTCGGGTGCCGTCGCGGTCAGCGAAGCTGTGATCGGAGCGGACGCCAGCACGGTGAGAACCAAGGCGGTCGGGGGTGGCGCGGTCGGGTCGCCGAGGTCGGGGGCGGCGCGGTCGGGTTGCCGATCGAGGTTGGGGGTGGGCGCCGACGAGGTCAAGTCACCGAGGTCGAGGGTAGTGCGGTCGGGTCGCCGAGGTCGGCGGTGAGCGCGGACGCGGTCAGGTCGCCGAGGTCGAGGCCGACACAGGTTGGATCGCCGAGGTCGGGGCCAGCGCCGACGCAGTCAGGTCGCCGAGGTCGAGGCCGGTGCGGTCAGGTCGCCACGGTCAGGGTTGGGCTCTGACGTGGTGAAGGCTGGGGCAGTCGGGCATGGTTGTTGACGCAGATGCAGGGCTAGAGCTCATACGGGTTCGATGGGATTGGATCAGATACCGCTGGGTTGAGAGGGGTATCGAGCTTGTCAAGCGCCGGATCCGATCACACTGGGAGTTGATTGTGGAAGGAGCGAAAGAAACAGGTAACAATGTAATCAATTAACGATTGTAATTAGGTTACGTTTCATTACATCCAACCAAACATCACTAGAGTGTTTACTTACCAGGCATCTAGAACCCTTATTTTATATATCTAATCTCGCAACAGCTCTCTAGTTCCACCCGCCTAGACACACACATTCTAACTCCCTCAACTGGATCTCACTGCGTGACATCCCTCATGCGTGAGACCACACCCACTTGTGGTGCCAGCTCCAGCTACTATCAACGCTCATAACGGTGACTTCACCGCCATCCCCGCTGAAGGCCCCTATCCGCTCCCCGCCGTGCTCGGTGGCCACTCCTTCTCCGAGCAAATCGGCCCGGTTCCACTTCCGTTTCTGCACACTGTCGCCGCAGCCACGCCTTACCCCATTTACCACCCCTCCCCATGCCTCTGCCTCAGCACCGCTGCCGCTCACCAGCTGCTCGCTTCTCCCATGTAAGCCCAAGCCCCATCACCTCTTTTTGCTGCACTGGTGCTCCCCACCTCCACCTCTATCAACTACCATGATTCCTATATTTCGACGTCCTTCGATTCATGCATGGGGATGCAAATGCTCCAAGTTTCAAGCAGAGAGGATGATCTCTGTAGCTGCACTACAGAGTCCAAATGGTTTTGAGATTGAACTCCATGGAGAGAATAAATATTCTAAATCCTATGACAACTCCTAGAGTATGTAATGGAGAGGAGAGGGGGGAAGGGACAATTTTAGAGCAATATTTCTGTTATTTTCGTATTTGTTATCAGTGATGGGCTTTTCGATTCAAGTCCTACAGTCAGCATTGACGGGCTTTTGACTCGCCATAACTGATTTTATTTTCATTATAGATGGGCAAAAAGAACCGTCACCGATTGTTTGCCTGTCTCTGATAACTTTACATTAGTGACGTAAATTTAGTGGCGGGTTGATTCTTCATCTCTAATGAGGTAATTTAAGCGTCTCTAAGCATTATTTATGTGGTTGCTTTTAAAGTGCTAGTTTTGCTTCATCTCACTTGAGTGAGGTTAAAAAAATGCCGAGGAAAGAGTGGACAGATGGAGGGCACTAGATAATCTAGGGTTTCACCCAGAAATTGTTGCTGCCGGCGACCTGGCAAATGGCCACTCTGGTATATTTGTCAAAACTGGTCTGGGATTTCCAAGGCCAGATTCAGTTTTTTGGACTCTAATTTTCTGACTACATCTATGGATGCAACTTTGGGAGTTTTTTGTTTGGTTCGGTTCTACTCTGATAAGGTTCATGTCATGAGACAGGAGGCGATGGCAAGGCTAGGAAGGGGAAGAAGGTTCCAGGGTCTGGTAGTCAAGGATCAGCACAAGGATGTGGAAGATCTGTTGGAGAAACTTCATCTAACCACGGGGGAGACAAAGATTGCTGGCATGAGGGATGAAATGCAGTAGAAGGTTCTCTCCCCGACTACCTTACGCATGATGCAAGCGTGGGGTAACCCTTGAGGCCCAGTGGTGCATTCAGGGGTCCTCTTAGGAGCCGGGTACGTCATTTCGTGGCCTCTTATCGCTCACCTCTAGCGTTTGTGGGCCGAATTCGCAACTGCACCTTTAGCTGCTGGCTGTCCAGCGTCAGTGGGCCATGCGTTACCACGCGCAGTTGGTCACGCCCTTGAATAAGGATTAGTTTATATTTTAAACAGTTTATATTTAAATCTTTTGATTTTTTTTCTCAAATGCTCCTATTTAAATTATTAATATCGTTAACTTCTAACATTAACTTTTAATGTGTAAATGTGTAAAATTATTAATCATAATTTAAATACCACTAGTGATAAATCAAATAATAACAAAATTTTACACATGTGAATATTTTTTTTAATAAGACGAATGATCAAAGTTAATATAATAAGTCAATGTTGTTAATATTTTAAAACCAGGTGGAGTAGTAACTTATTTATAGAATATATTTGAACCATTATATTTATCAATAGTTTTATAACTTTTAAAATTAAATTTTAGAATTCTTTTAATGTTCCATCTTAATGAAATAAATGTTCTAGTAGTAAGATTTAGGGTGAATTTGATACATGTCATTACAATTTTGTAAACTTTAAAATATGCCATTGATGTGTCAATGACAGGTAGAGTCCTGCAAATGAATGACACATAGGCCCGAATGGCATATTTCAAATTTCACAAAATTGTAATGACATGTATTAAATTAATCTTAAAATGATGATAAGTCTTCCGGTGGTGACAATAAATTGTTCGAGTTGTCATAATAAATTGTTTTAATTGTATAAATTAATTATTCGTAGTAAAAGTTAATTGTTATAGTAGTAAAACCAATCCAGTAATAAAAATAAATTGGTTTAAATATAATATAAGTAAGAAAAATTAAAATAAAAAAATTGAAAAGGACTAATGAAAATTAAAAAAATTAAAGGAAAATTCACAAGGAAATAGAAAAAAAGGAAAATAAAATTATTAGAATATTTTGATGAATGCATATATAATAAAAAATAAAAAACAGAAATAGAAAATAAATAAATAAAATAATCATAATAACAAAATAAAAAATATAAATAACAAAATAAAATAATTGATTATAAAGTATAAAAATAATTATGTGTGATAATGTTTTAAAACAAAAAAAAAAATAGAAATAAGAAACAAAAAATGAGAAAAGCAAAAACACATGAGCTGAGCCGAAACACTGAATAAGACATGTATTGGGCCGAAAATGAAAAGAAAAAGCCCACCGGAAAAAGGGTGTGCGGAGGGTGGCTTGCCTAAGCGGGGGCGAACATTCCCATGCATTCAGTGGGAGAGAATGATGAAAACCTGCCTGACGATTTGTAAAACCGCCGAGACAATTGGAACGCGTAAAACCCCGCTCCCTTTGAGATTCGGTTGGAGGTAGCACGTGAGAAGCTGTTGCTTAGAGAAAGGGAGTCTCTGACGCGGAGCTTTAGATAGGATTGAAATTCAGAGTGGACCAAATAAAAAAAAAAATTATCCACAGTGTCAACTTACCGTACAATTTGATGAACCCAAGTTAAAGATGAATAATGTTTCGTTGATGCTCTCTTTTTATGTTACTCTTTCTGTCTTAAAATTGTCATTTTTTTTAAGTTTTAACATTACCTCCTTTGAGTACTCATCTTATTAAAAAATTTATATAAATATAAAAATAAATAAGTTATGAACTAAAATATTTCTAATAATAAAATAATTTAAAATAAAATAAATAATATTTTCACAGACCTTTTGAATAAACAAATAAAAACGTGATTTTTAAAAGTAAAAAAATAACACTTATTCTGAAAGAAGGGAGTAAGCAGTCCTGTCACACCTGCCCTTGTGGTAGGCCTAGCCGTCAGTGCGCGTAGCCACCCCAATGGGCCTGGCAGCCCAGCATTGAAGTCCTCCTACCAACAGCGACCGTCAAAGACCTGCCTAAAATGAAGGATTTTTTTCTCTTTCTCTATATTTTTCTGTGAAATTAAATTAAATTTTGTAAAATTTTTGTAAAATTCATGCGTTTCAAACTGGGCCTAAAGCCTTTCGCACTAGGTACGTGCCCGCACCGTCCTTGAGTGCTGTGTTGACCAGGGTATCAGAACTCTCTATGTAACTTTGTGTTGATGCCAAAAAAATTCGGGTCAACACACCGCGCGCACGTCTATGTACGAAGGATCAAAACGGCAAGAGACCAGTATCTCCGGTTCACAACGGCATCTGGAAATTCGAGCTCGGGAGGGACCCTGTCAGAGCAAAAACTTTCTAGGATCGATCCGAGCTCCGCAGGCTAGCCGGATCGCCTTCAAACGCTGCCGGGGTGAAGGAAGAACAGAAATTAGAGTTTGGAAGAGAGATAGGGTAAAAGAGATAAAAGTAAACACATATTGTTTGATGATTGGAGTGGTTAGTCTCTCAATCGGCCTTGGGTCTCTTTATATAGAGGTGGGATAGTTTTATCTCGTAGAGCCATGAATCATATTAATTAAGTAACAAATTAGATCTGATTTGGTATAAAAACTGATTTCTTCGGCCTTGGGCCGGACACTTCGGTACTTGCGGGACACTCCGTGGGTCCAAAATTGTGATTCCAGAAAGAGGTATGCCGGAGTCTCCGGCCATGTGACAGCCATTTTTATTAAGACCGTAATTTCCTCGTCCGAGCTCCGATTTAGGTGATCTATGTACCCGTTTTGATCGTCTCGGCGAGGGCTACGTCCTGCAGCCTTCAAATCTTGGATTTGGCTTCATATTCATGCCTTTTTAAGCACTTTTTTTTCTTTATTAGAATTTAGCCAAACTCTTCCAAACTGTCTTCCACTTCCTAAAAAACTTGTTGGAAAACAATCCTTGCGAAATAATCATTATCGGACAGAATTTAGATACTTTCTACCGTATTTGGTCTACCAAACCGGAGTGTCCGATTTAGAAAACCAAAACTTTTGGTCTTCTCAAGATGCAAATTTTGGATTTCAACATATGCCTCCCTATTTTTTGGCAAAGCTAGCGTGCAGAAAAATATTTTTGTTACCCAAAATTGATCAAGTATGATGATAAACAAGATATCGGTTATCTAGAACTAACATATCTAATGAAAGCCAATGAAGTAGCCGAAATAATATTCTGTCAATTGTAGCAATATGTTAGATCATATCAACTACATATTTCGACTCTTTGAACATTGAAGTTTAATCTAATGGCAAAAATTCTTGCGCGACCCTAATGGTCACCCATACATATTGCTCTTTGGTAAAGACCAGTTAAGACGTAGATTCCAATGATATAGGAACCAAAGAGCATGATAAAACCATGGATGATAATCAAACATATTCAAATGTGTAGTCCATGGTATATGCATTGACAGAATATATGATGAAGACCAATGAGGTACTCGTCAATAAGGTTGATGTACCTTTTCTTTTGGTGATGGAGACCCCTTCCATTGGCTCCTTTTCGGCTCAATGGTTTTATTGCTTTGTTTTTCTTCAGCCTCCTTCTTATATTTGGACAGAAGCTCGTCAAAGGTAAGCTTGTTTTCTACTGTCTTCTTTTTCTTAATACTTTGCCCCCAACCGAATATGACTTTTGTTCGGTCTTGTTTTCTAAATCACGCTCGGGGCAAAGTTCATTATTAGCCGATGTATTGATAATCAACTTTTCCTCAAGTATCATATCTGATTTTTTTTTTCTCTAAATTCCAATCCTTCTTGATACGATAAACTTGTCTAACCACCTGTCGTTTAGTTTTACCTAAAGACCGATTCTTTTGATCAAAACAGTCGTTTTGCATAGGTGCTGATCTATTCTTTGTTGATCCTCCATAAGGGATTGGATTTTGATAGGAGTACCTTGGAGGCGGTGGCATCCATGAATACCATGGGAAATAAGAATAAAGGATGCTATTGTAAGATCCCCACGATTGAGACATGGAGGCTCATAGGATGGAACCGACATTGATGTATGAGATTTGTTCCATTGCTGATTCTGACGATCTTTATGTGGTGTTGGAATTGGACTCTTTTTTACATAACTCGTATGTAGACTAGCACCTTTGATATTTTTCTTCTTTTGAGATTTAGCACGAAACTCTTCAAATTTCGGCTTTCTAATTTGATGCTTATTCCGACATCTAGGTTCAATAACCTTCCAAACATCAACCTCGGGATTTTTGGGCTTCAACATTTTTGATCTCTTCTTACTCTCGTGATATTTAGAAATATCGGTCTGATCGGTGGTAAAACCGATTGGACCGATTTGTGCATTATGGTGTTGCTCCCCGAGTGCGGTAGTCAACAAGTCTTCTACATTTTTATTAGATTCGGCTTGTGGTGGCCGAATTTGACTTGTCTCTATTTGGCCAACATCATCATTAGTTGGCCTTTTGCAAGCCTCCATAGTAAGATCCATATTAACATTAGTCAGCTTCTCAATAGCCGATTCAAGATCAGGATTTACCTCTTTAGTAGATGGATCTTTGACTTGGTTGATGTTGCCTTGTCGATCCTTGTTGCGACGTGACATAAATTCCTAAAGATCCTTCTTCATACGATCATTGAATGCCGTTTTTGCATCGTCAAGTAATCCGTCAAATGTCACCGCGGAGCAATAATCTTCATTGTCTTCAAAGCTCTCATGATTGGATATTGATTCGGCTATGATAACCCGAATCTTCGTTCCCCAACGGAGTCGCCAAAAAATGCGTTGATGCCAAAAAGATCCAGGTCAACGCACCGCGCGCACGTTCGTGTGCAAAGGATCGAAACGACAAGAGACCGGTGTCTTCGGTTCACAATAGCACCTGGAAATTTGAGCTCTGGAGGGACCCCGTCAGAGCAAGAACTTTCTAGGGTCGATCTGGGCTCGACAGCCAGCCGGATCACCTTCAAACGCCGCCGGGGCGAAGGAAGAACAGAAATTCGGATTTGGAAGAGAGTAAAAGGGATAAAGGTAAAGACATATTGTTTGATGATTGGATTGGTTAGTCTTTCAATCGGCCTTGAATTTTTTTATATAGAGGTGGGATGGTCTTATCCCGTAGAGCCACGGATCCTATTAATTAGTCAACAAATTAGATTCGATTTGGCGTAAAAACTATCAAAAACCGACTTCAGGGGCCGAACACTCCGGTACCTTGCCGGAAACTCCAGGGGTCCAAAAATGCGATTACAGAAAGGGGTCTGCCGGAGTCTCCGGCCCTGTCGCAGCCATTTTTTTTAAGGCCATGATTTTCTCATCCGAGCTCCGATTTAGGTGATCCATATACCAGTTTTGATCTTCTCGGCGAGGGCTACATCTTGGATCCTTAATATCTTGGATTTGGCTTCATCTTCATGCATTTTTAAACACTTCTTTTCTTCTTTAGTAGAATTTAGCCAAACTCTTTCAAAATATCTTTCACGTCCTGAAAAACATCTTAGAAAACAATCCTTACGAAATAATCATTATCGAACAGAATTTAGATACTTTCTACCGTATTCAGTCTACCAAACCGGAGTGTCCAATTTAGAAAACCAGAACTTTTGGTCTTGCCAAGATGCAAATTTTGGGTGTCAACACTTTGGCTCTCCAAGTTATGTTCGACTTACATAAAGCCAAAGTTATCTATATGTCTAAAGTTATGCACACATGAGCTTTACCAAAGTTATATGTCCAACAAAGCCAGGCATTATATGTCCAAAGCCAAAGTTATATGTCAATATGCGCATGAGTAATTGACGGGGAGCTTTACGAAGCCCTAAGAACTGGAAGAGCGCACATTGCCGGAGTCGGATGATCGGCCATGAGGCTTTGAAGCGCAATGGTACTATGCGTACTTGTAATTTAATTTGTTGATTTAAATAATTAATTAAAAGAGATGTTATAATATTTGAAGTTAACCATTACCATCCATTTCATCAGATCTGATAGTTAAAAATAGAGAGTTACTTAGACAAAGGTATTAAAATGGTGGACCCGATTCTAAAAATAGTGAACCCGATACTAATTTTTAAAAATCAATAGTTGAGATTAATCGAGTCGGAGGAGATAACGCTAGTACCTCTGAAGCATCGTAACTAGTCCTGGACGTCGAGCCAGCTTAGCTCAGCTTGGCTTGGCTTGGGCAAGCTTGCGAAAAAAAACAAGCTGGCTTGACTTGGCTTGAAAAAAGAACGAGCTAAAATGACAGTTTGATTTGGCTTGATACAAGCTCGAGCAAGCTTGTTTAGCTTGTGAGCTCAGCATGTGAAATATAATAGGAAACATCCCAAATAATCGTAAAAAGATTTCAAGTTGTAAACATGTTTATTCTCTACTTCTTAAAAAGCACAAATTTTCTTTTATACGTACACACGGTAAAATATCCAGAAATGGGTTAGACTACGTGCACACGAAAAATGCGGCTTAAGTTATTCTTTTTTACAAATATGACAAATGAAATCTCTGCAAGACACCCTTTACCAATCTAACAGATGAGCTCTTCTAGATCTCTTAGAATTTTGAGCCCACATGAGCTATTGTTAGTTAACAAAACACAACTACTCGGAACAAATATATGAGATCCAATGAAAGTTATTTAAAAATAAAATAAATTCATTTTAATATTAATATATTATTTTTTTAAGTTAATATTTTTTCTTAAACCGTAGCATTCGGACATTGGGACTAATACCTCTTAAGCGTCTCATTAATGAAACATACAATATTGATGTGGCTAGGGGACTAAGAGCTCCTCATAGTTCTGTTCGTCTCGATTCGTTGCAAGCCACTGGTGACGGAAGAAGGATGAACAAGGCATGTGGATGACTCCAAATAGAGATACTAGCCGTGCATGAGTCCTCACATGTTCGCGGGAGATTTCATGAAGAAGATACGTCGTCGGATGTACCTTGCTTCTTTGTTTCCTCAAATAAGGACCTTTCGTGTCAATAGGGTTAACAATCGATTCCTTTTTTAAAGACTGGCTGCTAATCTATTCCTTGGCAATCTGCCGGCACATACAGATATGCTCTTTACCAGCAAAGGAAAGAATTTGTTCCACATGAACTGACCATATATATGCATGTACACACGGACATGCACGCACCACAATACCCTTGGCAATTCAAGCTTGCATATTACCTGTTATTAGAAGATGGCTCCGTCAATTGCCGACGAGGATGGTAAACTCTAATATTGTATCGTATCTTACTTCATTCATTTGATCTTCAAAGGTCGGTTGCAAACATGGCGATTATGTGTAGAAATGAAAGCGATGACATCTGTGATCGCTTTTATGCATGTGCCCTAAAATAGTATAGAGTATTATTATAGCAAGTACCCCCTCCCTCCAGCAATGTTAGTATTTCTGAGGTCAATCAAAGTAATGTTTTTTAACTTTGATTTTTAATACCAAAAAAAAATTGATTCACTGCATATTCTTTCTTTTTAAAACATTACACTATTTATTTTTAGTCAAACTAGAAATGCGAATATAATTAATACCCGCTACCTGCTGTGACTGGCTATTTATCTCTAATTTCCAAAGTAATTATATGGCACGATGCTAGCTGCTATGAGTGCCAAACATAATACCTGCTCAATAGTATAAGCTATTCTTAATTGATAGACAATTCGCATCGCTTACATCACATGTACCCTATATTTTGTCGATGATGTACTACAAGCTCAAGCATATATAAGTCTCCGGTAGTAGAAATTTTCCAAAATCAAAACGCACTCTGGAATCATCTTTAAACGGCCTTCTTCAGTAACCAACCAAATTTTCATTCATGTACCAAGCTTCAAACATCATTGCGGAGGCTTTAACGACTTTTAAATTTAGCCGTCCACTTTCTCCACAAATTTTCTTCGTTCTGAGTTTTAGGTGGACCACACTCATTGTGGTCCCTGAGCAATTTTCTACTCTATGTCCAAACTTAATTGATTCAGAGCTAGGTCCCCATCTTCTCACCACAAATATATACAGTATAAAATTATTTTCCTTCCCATCACATGCAAAACTTTTAAAAAACGATTATAGGTCGATTTCCATAATTCCTGAAAGCACAATATTAGTCTCGTCCTCGTAGTGTTAATTAGAGATAAATATTTTTCATGTCCCTGATGGAATTGTGTGGTCTTCGTTTGCATACGCACGCTAGTAATTGGTTGTGTACGCAAATAAAAGACGCTTGTGCATGTCGCCGGTGAGGGGTTGCTACGGGAGGATGGCTGCCTTTTGTCAACCTTGCAATGCTTGAGCACTCGTCATTTTGTGTTTCATATTGTCTATATATATATATATATATATATATATATATATATAATTGTAATGCAGATTTTTGCAACCGATAGTTCAGATTTTTGACACAGCAACACAAGGGCATTATGCTAGTGAAAATCCATACATGTAGAAACCTTGCAGGCGTGCAAATGCTTCCTTCCTATCACCATATGCGACTGCTTCCATTTACATTTTTTTTTCCAGAGTCTTATATGGACACAACTGAAGCGCGTGATCAAAATGCGGCACGATGGCATACCAAGGACGCGAAGTCACCTACGTCTGGCCCTGGAGCTGATGAACAGCATGGTATTGAATTCTTCTCTATGTCTGCCGTCATCATATTATTATTATTACTACTATTTTTTTGGGAAGGCGAAACCACACTTTTGATGCCACTGTTCAGAGGACGATGAAGAAGATTTCAGCAAGATGGCCGAGAACTTCAGCAAGATCACCGGGAAGGTGAGCAAAGCAATCCCCCGACGCTACCATGAGCCCCGCGTGCCGACCATTTATGTGGTACCAAGGGACCTCGTGGTGGGCACCAAGGACTCGTACGAGCCCGAGGTCGTGTGCATCGGCCCCTTGTTCGACCAGACGGAGCGTGCGAAAAAGCCCCGCCGCAAGCTCGAGAAGTACAAATGGTGCTGCCTCCGCAAGCTCCTTGTCACCAAGGGAGGACAGACACAAGAAGAGGATGCCTGGATTCCAGGCGTGCACGGACCGCTGCTTCGCGCGTGCTTCGACATGGTGAGGGGCCTCGAGCCGCGAATCCGCGACTCCTACGGCGACAAGATCTCCGACGGCGGGAGCGACGCGCTGGCGCTCATGATGCTGCTCGACGGAAGCTTCCTCCTTCACCGCCTGCTCAAGTTAGCAAGGCTGGTCGGCGACGGCGAGGGGAACATGGTGGAGGACGATGACGACGACGACTGGACCCAGGTGGTCGGCCGTTGCGGGATCTGGGGAATCGTCACGCGCGATCTGCTGCTGCTCAAGAACCAGATCCCATTCTTCATCCTCCGGGAGCTGTTGAAGCAGCTCAGGGGCCGTGCCGGTGCCAGCGACGACGACGACGACACCATAATTAAGGGTGGCCTCCGGCTCTTTGCATCTCTCCGTCCTGGGCCAGCTGGTGCAGGCCGCTCCTCCTCCACCATCACCTGCCTTGACGTGCACCACCTCCTGCACCTCTTCTACATGTCCACCTGCGGTAACTTGAGCTTTCCTACCAAGCCAGAGGGTCGGATCAATCTGAATGAGGCGCCTCGGACCAGTGAGGATGACGACACATCGACGACGCTGTCGCTGTGGGTGCCATGCGCGAAAGAGCTAGAGGAGGCCGGCGTCACCTTCCAGGCCAAGAAACGGAAGCAGCACGACAGAAGCGAGGAGACCTTCCTCAACGTGAGCTTCCGCCGCGGCGTCCTGGAGATCCCACCGTTGGAGCTGTACGACTACAGCGAGGCGCTTTTCAGGAACCTCATCGCGTTCGAGCAGACCTACCTGGACACGCCGGGCCACGTCACCATCTACGCCCTCTTCATGGACTGCCTCATCAAGACGTCGGAGGACATGCGGCTCCTCCACCACAGCGGGGTGCTGGTGAGCCATATGAACGGCGAGAGGGACGTCGCCACGGGCTTCTTTAGCCGCGTCTGCGCGCAGGCCCAAATCTCTTGGGACCAAAACTACCTCGACGGCGTCATGCAGGAGGTTGACAGGTACCAGAGCACACGGTGGCGACGCTGGCGAGCCGCGTTGATGCGCAACTACTTCAGCAATCCCTGGGTCACCACGTCGCTCGTCGCAGCCTTTCTCGTGCTCGCCATGACCGCGCTGCAGACTTTCTTCGCTGTCTACAGCTACTACAAACCACACGGAAGCAATTAAGTATCAAAATTATATTCCATTTACGGTCAAAATTATTGTCATAATTGTGTTGTTGAACCTGTCTCATGAACAGTGTTGATTGTACGTGTACTT
>BCLH01000600.1:39158-134434 GCA_001602315.1 Zoysia pacifica
GGCAGTCGCCGCGCGCCCGTGGCCGTCCGAAGGTGGACATGGTCCACTGGACCGCTGCCCCGCGCCGCTGACCAGTGGGGCCCGGGCCCATGCGTCAGCCATACTAACAAAATTGCTACGGCCACCCACTCCAGCGCACACAGAAATTTATTCCTAGCCCATTTTTAGTCAAATAAATTCCTAAAAACTTTGCAAATACACCCCTACACAGTAGAAACCCACTTAGCCAAACCATTTTGCCACCACAAATTTTCACAATAGTCCCCTAACTTTTAGAAAATTACAAAAAGATCCCCACATCTTATTTTTACCACTATTATCGCATATCACCCCCGTTTACCGAGATCTTTGCACCATTAGAACCATAAACTCGAGCCCTACCTTATAAAGCCACCCACCACTTCGAGAACTTTCTACTAAACTTGGTGTTTATTTGATCTTGTTTTGTGCTCTTTTTCATGCAAAATTTATTTATTTACTTTCTATCGCTTCCTTGTGTAGACGACGAAGCGCTCGAAGACGAAGAGACCGATGACCCGGAGTACGAGGAAGAGTCCGAGGACGCCTTCGAAGGCAAGTTCTAACCTCTTGACCATCTTGTTCTTAGTTTTTCGTTATGCACCTATAGAAACCGTATGCTTGCATGATCGTAGCTTTATGTTCAAAACTTTGTGTAGTTATGAACCAATTTGCTATACATGTATTTATATTTATGTCAGTAACTTGCTCTTCATAAGTATAAATACCGCCTTGGTACCGAATTGTCAATCAAACCTTTTTTTAACTGTAAGATTTCTGTCATTAAATACTTTAATATACAGAAAATTGCCTTGAACTAGAATGCTTAGGAACACTCACGTGAAGCTATGCTTCATCATACTTCATCATACTATATACATAACCATCATTTATTAAATAAGTTATGAAAGTTTGGAGGAGTGCGTCAAATAATGTGAGATGAGATTTAGTGAAAACTGGTGATAGGTGATGGGAAAGGATGATATGTTTGGTCGTGGGGCGGGCTCATAGAGATGTGTGCTGTGTGTAGGCTTCAGACTGGTCCACCTGTCGTGGACGAGCGCCACCCCTGCCGTATAAAGACCGGTTCATCGAACCTCAACGTAGTGATTTCGTGCAACCACAGAACCTGTCTGGGCAGGACTCACTCCACCCTCTTGGTTGTCCACTTTGACCCCTAAGGCGGTCAGATGGTACACAAGTCGCAGGAGCAGACGTGAGATACTCACGATTACAGCAATAGCCCGCGCCATGGGATCATACTGCCCACGGGTATAGCCCCCTAGTTTTTATAATTACCCGTCTGTGTGGGGTCCTAGGGAGTAGACGTGGATGATCTAAACCCACGGTCTGGCTATGGGAATATGCTATCACGTCATCGGTGGTAGGCAAAACCCTGAGGGATGACCCTATTAGTATCTTGAGGCGGACTTTATGAACACCTTGGTGTGCGTTGAAGTGAACGTTATGCGAGTCTGTTGATCAAGAGGAGCATAGCTTGTGGGTACAGTGTACAACCTCTGCAGAGTCTATAATCCATTCGAAATGGCCATTGTCACAGTATTGACACGCTACAACTTGAGCTCACAATGATTAGTCTTGATCACTTCCTTGCTGATGTGAGTGGGTGTAGCTATCCGTATTTTGAAAAGTATCTGGTTGGGGTAGTGGAGACCCATCCAATTAAAACTTGAGAACTGGCAGGAAAGGTGATTACTCTCCCGGGTCCAACCCTAAAATACTAATAGAATAGGTGCACCTCACTACCATACCCGCTTTAAAAACTCTTCTGCGGAGAAGCCTGCATAAAAACGCTTTACACAAAAAAGAAAAACCTTAGCCCCTCCTTGATAGCCTTGTAAGCATGGATACAGCTAAGTACGGGGTTAGAACTTGCTGAGTACCTTGTGCTCACCCTTGCCGTTATTGATCAGATGAAGAAGAAGATGGTACTGGCCCCGATGGTGATGAGTAGGATCGTTTTGCGTGCAAGTTTGCCTATGATTTTTGTTTCTTGCTTTTCCCTTTTATGTAATGACTGTGCCAGGATGTCTGGTGCACCTCGCTGGCTTGTAATCTAAGTCTTGATATAAGAATCTATTTGGGACAATATATGTAATATTACTAGTATGTGCTATGTATCCACGATGTACGTGCGTACCAACTACTGATCCAGGGATTGGTACAGTGCTCTCGAGATATCCCAGAAATGGGGTATGACAAAAAAAATCCAAAAATAAAACTAAACTAGAGCAACATAGCAGAAAGGAAAATTTCAAAAGTTTAAAACTAGAATTTGCCAAGCGCTTGTTTTCTTCTTTTTTTTGCTTTTAGAGTTTATTTGTTTGCTTTTGTGGAGTTTGGAATTTCCCTAAACCTTAAAAAAATAGAAAAAAAATAAAAAGATTTGAATTCCCGACGCAGGCCGAAACCTCCACTGGGCCGACCTGTTTCCTTTTTCCGGCCCAACCGGCACGCGCCCTTCTTCTTCCTCGGCTCCCCCCACCGAGCAGGGCGCAGGCGCCACCTGTACTGCGCCGCTTCAGCCATGCAGCGCACACGGCCATCGTCGGACGTCGTTGCCGTCTTGCCGCCGTCGCGCATTGACGGAAAACCACTGTGCCTCTGGGTTTCACAGTCGGTTTGGCCAGGTGAACACTGCGCCGGGCGCCCTCCGTCGGAACACCGTTGAACCGCCTCGCCGCAGTGACCAACTCCGTCCCACCGGCCGAAGTAACTCCTCACAAGCTCGCCGCGTCGACGGACGGACGTCGAGCCAGCTAACAGCGCTGCCCTATCAAATCACGCACTTAGTGACCGAGCCCTCGATGCTTGCCACCGGTTGGGAATCGAGCGTCGTGGCACCGCGCCGGCCACGCCCGGAGCACCCTCGCCCACTCAGTACCTCCTCCGGGCACCATGGGGCTGGCCAGCTGCCCATCCACCGCGCCAGCTGGCAGACAAGCCGCTAAAGCGCGAACCCGCCTTAACGCTGCCGCGCCGCACCGGTCGGGCCTTCCCGCCAAATTGCCGGCTACAAGAGGCCTTCTGTCTCTGCGCGCGCGCCCCTAGCGCCACGCCACGCACTGTCCAGTCTAGCTCCCTCTCTCGCTCGCATTTCGTCGAAATTTCAGTTTTCCCCTTTCTTCCCTGTCGCCGGCCACCGAGCACCGCCGCCGAATTTCCCTTGAGCTCGGCGGCCATTGGCCCAACAAGGCACCCCTACGGCACCACCACCTTTAGAGAGAGCTCGCCGAGCTAGCTGAACAACCTATGCGCGCCCCGTTCGGTCCCTCCACGTGCGCCGCCACCAGCCACCGTATGGCTCACGGCACCAGCCACCGTGGCGCCAACCTAGGGCGAGCTGAGCGTGTCACGAGGCTCCTAGAGCCCGTGCGCAGATCCCCGGCCGAGGAGGGGTCCTCCTGTTGAGGCCTTCGCCCCACTCGCCGGCGCTGCTGCCCCACGCTCCTTCGGCATGCCACCACTGCCGCTCCGGCCCGCCGCCGGCCACGGCGAGCACCGCACCACCTCGCTCGCACGGGACACACTTGAGGCTCGCCCGCTCGGTCTTTGGCAGATCGGCAGCAGTCCGGGCGGCACAACGCCCCCTAGCCACGCCACCCGCTCACGCACAGGGCAGAACACGCCCAGAGCGCGCCCTATCCACTGCCGCTGTTCTGACTCGCCGTCGGCCGCGGCGGGCACCGCACCGCCATCCTCAGACAAGGTACACCTGAAGTTTTGCCACGCACACGCAAGCACAGCCCCCTAGTCGTGCCACCCGCGCGCGTGCAGAGCACGCCCAGAGCGCCCCTGGGACGCACCAGAGCGCGCCCAGGCCCGTACACGCCCAAGACAGAGGGCGTAGCCCTGGTCTCTGACCAGTGGGCCGCGTGACATTGCGTGTCGGCCGCACGCACGCACACGCGCACGTTCACGCCGAGTTCTACACCCGGTATTGTGTCCTCGGACACAGACACGGTCGCGTGTCCACTTTGGACATGGGCTGGGGCGCGACCTGTGTCCATAGAATCGGGTGTGGACACAGTGCCTTCCACGTGTCCACGGGTTCGGACGTGGACCCCGCACAGCCCAAGTGTCCACGAACACATCACAGTTCACGTGTGCACGTGACCACGGACACGTCACGCCTTACGAGTCCACGTGTCCACGGACACGTCACAGTTCACGCCTCCATGTGTCCAAGGACATGTCATAGTTCACGAGTTCACAGACACGGACAAGTCTCAGTTCACGTGTCCACGTAGAAATCTCTGATTCTGGACACCCGTGTGTCCAGGGGACGTGGACACGAGCCAAACTGTGTGTCCCCGAAGAATTCCGTGATTCTGGACACCCGTGTGTCTGGGAGCCGTGGACACAGGCCGAACCATGTGTCCACGCAGTTTTTTCACAGCTCGTCACAGCCACCTTGTCGACCACTTTGCCGCCACATCTTAGCTCCAATCACAACAACCAATACACCGTTAGAACCATCATCACGAGCATTACCCATCCGAACTATCCAAACTCCATGTTTCCTTTGGTGCTTGTTTTACTTGAGTTTTTGTAGCTTTTCTTTTAGTAGGCTTATTGTGGTTGTTGTTTGTAGCCGACGAAGAGCGTGAAGAAGAAGAAGACAAAGAGCCTACGTACGAGGACGAGCTTGAGGACGTCGCTGCAGGCAAGTCCTAACACCCCCCTTGAACCATATTGAACTCATGTTTTACTATTGCACCCATAGAGCCTAATGTTTTACTGTGAGTGTTTTGACCATCGGCACAGTAAAATTTACGTAATCGGAGGGAGAATTCGTGCGCTTTTCATATTCGAATGGCCTAGTCTACGAAAGAGACTCAAAGATTAATCTGGTTCGGGCCGTCAAGAGGCGTAATATCCTACATCTAGAGATGAGAGGGATCGAATTGTATGAATTCAAGAACACGAGTACAATGCGGAAGGGTCTTGGTTCGATCCAAGAACCCTAGCTCGCGTGGGTGGATGTGGTTACAGTGGAATATAACTTGGCTAACTTGGTGAATGTGTTCTAGCGTCCCTGGTGCCCCTCCTTTTATATGGGGCTGATCCAGGGTTACATGACTCGACCGTGGTTACTCAGTTAAACCAGGGTTACGTGGCTTGCCGCCTACGGAATTGGATGACCCCCTGATGTGTGGGGCCGTGGTCTTCAGCTGTTATGTCTTTTGGCGCATGCTGGTGCTTAGAACAGATGGTCGGTGTCCTCTGTTCATCTTTTGCCTAGTCGTGGAGGACAAATGACACTTTTCTATCTTGCTTTACCTCCCAGTAAGGTTGTGTCGGGATCACGTACCCCGGGTACCCAACAGACCGCTCCAACGGGAGAAAATCGAGGGTCGGATGACACGGGCTCCGACCCCTCCGCGACGACCTACAACGGCTATATCATGACCGCGCAGGGGCGCAAAGACCCCGGGCTCCGAGGATCAACACCCGGGAGCGACCCTCAGGAGGCAGGTACCGCGTTATGGTACATTTACTCTGGGGACCAGTTGCCATCCGTCCCGACGAGACAGGACGAGATTCACCACGACGACAGTCCAGCAGAAAGCTGCGATGACTGCCAGACACGATGAGACAGCACTGTAGCTAGCACAGTGGCGCCGGACAGGTACCACGGTACCCGCCGACGTGCCCGACGCGACGGGTCGTGACCGCGCCTGGACGGAACAAAGTGATGTCGACAACGACGAAAGGGTCCATCTGTCGGCGAGACGGCAGGATCGCGTAGGACCCATTGCATGTAACCTCAGGGCTCTCCCTATATAAAGGGAGGCCCGGGGAGCGATAGAAGAGGAGAAAAAAGTGGAACAACACACCAAGCACCCCCCGATTTTCCCACACTCAGGGCCCTCCCGCGAAGAGAGGCCCCCGTCTTGTAACGTTATCCTTGAGATAATCCGCTCCCTAGACGTAGGGTATTACACCACTCGGGTGGCCCGAACCAGGCGAAAAACCCCCTTGAGTCTACCTCAGACTAGGCCATATCGAATCCGAAGGCATACCGTCCCTCACGATCGTATCTTTACTGTGCCGGTGGTCAGAACGCCGACAGGTTGCTTTACCTCCTGCTATATGTTGGCAGGAATCTCTGTGGTTGTCAGCGGTTGGTTGTGAAGGCGGTGCCCGACCCTCGGGGGTCCGGTTAGAGCGTTGGCTTCTAGCCGTTGGCGGGTTGAATCTTGTTATCGCGTAGTTTAGACCTTTCGTCGGTCGGGCTTGGATGCTTGTGCGGTTCCTACCCCTGAGGTCTGGACGTTCTTGGCGAGTTGTGGTCCTTCATGAGTCGTAGATGGGTTGTGAGCCGTAGTTGGTAGATGGGCCTATATGTAGAGGCTGGGTCCATAAGTACCAGGGGTATACTATCCAGACAGTAGCACCAAGCTCTGCGCCGTTTGCAATCCTTGTTGAGGCAGCGCTGGGCTGATCTTTGTCGAAGTATGATCCCTGATCCTACGGGGGGCACGCGAGCACGTCCGTAGGGCGTAGCCCCCGAGCACTTGAGCGATCTGAAGGGTCAGTCGTTGGCTAAACCTTCGCCTTTGCCATCATTCGTTGATGGTTGATCCTACAAGTGCCCGGGAGCGCACCCGTAGGGCATAGCCCCCGAGTGATCCGAAGGGTCGGTTATGGGCTAAATCTTCATCTTCACCATCGTTCGTCGATAGTTGATCCTACGGGGGCGCACAAGCGCGCTCGTAGGGCATAGCCCCCGAGCCTTCGAGCGATCCGAAGGGTTGATCGTAGGTAATTTCGTGCAACCACAGAACCCGACAAATGGGAGGGACTTATCCTCGCTTTGTAGGTATTCCACGTTGAGCCACTAGGAGGTCGGTAGGACAAAAGAGGCCATGAGAAAGGCGTGAGATAAATTGCTATCCGGCTTTCGACTATGTAATTGCCCACGTCATGAGACCGTAAGCCCACGGATATAGCCCCTTGTTTGGTAATACCTGATGTAGAGAAGAGAACTAGGAAAAGATGTGGCTGTGGTAAATCTCCACGATCCGGCTCCGAGAATGTACCATCGCATCATTGAGAGGGTGAAATCCCAACGGATAGCCCCTGGATGCGTCTTGGGTGGAATCTGTGGAAACCTATATAGTTGTGGGGTAAACATTTTACAACTCTGTTGATCAGGAGGAGAAATACCTATGGGTACAGTGTACAACCTCTGCAGAGTGTAAGAATCATTTCGGACAGGCCGTTGTCACGGTATTGGCATGCTATTGTTTGACCACACTACGATTAGTTTTCTATGATATCCTTGAGGTGAGTGGGCATAGGCGCCCGTGTTTTTGAATGTGTTGGCTGTGTGCCAAGGGCCGGCATAGATGCGTGGTAGTGCCCGTCTAAAATTTGGGAACTGTTGGAAAGAGTGAAAACCTTCCTCAGGTCCACCTTACTAAAAGACGATAAAAATTGTTTTCCTCCTTGTTTGAAACTATTCCATTAGGAAGGCCCGGTATAAAAACTTGCTTTTCGCAAAACTAAACCTCAAGCCTTTCCTTACTCCGCCTTTCGCATACCTTGCCTCTCCATACAGTTAGGGCTTGCTGAGTCCTTTCGTACTCACCCCTCTCCTTACTATTGTTCTTCAGAGGATGAAGACGACGAGGAAGACGCCGACAATGAAGAGTAGAAATCTCGCCCTTCACTCAAGTGTTGCCTGTGGTTTAGTAGTAGTCATCGTGTAGGTGTGATTTTTTAATAAGAGTCGCTACGTCGACTTGTTGATTATAATATAAGCTATGTTTGTTAGACCTTTTCGAAGGCGTGTAGTACTTTAGACCTATATGTGTAATGATATCGCTTTGTTCTTGATGTGCGTACCAACTACTAGTTCAAGGACTGGTACAGGAAGGACTCACCCTCTCGGAAGGGGGGTCTTACAGATCTCGGGTTGCCATATCCCATTTCTAGAATACACTGTTCATCATCTATCAGTCCCTAAATCAGTAACTAATACGCAATTTTAACAGAATGATTATCAAAAGCATACTTCTGATATACCTGATACTAGACCTTTAGCAGCAACGTGGTAGGAATTTAATGTCCACTTCCACATGCCCTTCTAGAGGTGAAGCAGACAAAGGAAACGAAGACCCAAAACCACAAGCAGACTTAACAAGCAAAACGAAAACCCATCATGTCATCATCTTCTATGTAACTTACTCTGACTAAAACAATAAATGCAAACAGGTGAGTACATAAGAGTACTCAGCAAGCCCTAATACTACAAGGGATTTAGTAGATGCATATTTGGTCGTAGCAAGAACAAGGCATAGGGGGTTTCTTTGCAAAAATCCCATTTGACTCGCAGTGCACTACAGAAGGCTTTAAACAGGGGAGACCAAACAGTTTCTTATCATTATTTTAATGAGTGGACTGGGGGAGAATTATCATTTCCCACCAATTAAGTTTTAATTGGAAGGGTGATCTCCAATAGTCGATCCAGACACTTTCTAAAACACGGGCAGTTATACCCACTCACACAACAAGGAGATATATACTAATCATTGTGAACCTAGTCACTAGTGTGTCAACACGGTAGTGATTTAATGTCCACTTCCACATGCATGGCTAGAGGTGAAGCAGACAGCGAAAATCAAACCCAAAGCCACAAGCAGACTTGGAAGGCAGAACAAGAACCCAGCATGTTGTCATCTTCTATGTAACTTTGTCTGACTAAAAAAACAAATGTAAACGAGTGAGTACATAAAGTACTCACTGAGACCTAATATTACACAAAGGATTTAGTAGATGCATATTTGGTCGTAGCAAGAAAAAGACATACGAGTTAATTTGCAAAAATCCCATTTGATGCGTGGTTCACTACAGAAGGCTTTAAACAGGGGAGACCAAACAGTTTGTTATCATTATTTTAGTGAGTGGACCTGGGGAAGAATTATCATTTTCCGCCAGTTCTCAAGTTTTAATTGGAAAGGTCTTCAATACCCGATCCAGACACTTTCCAAAACACGGGCAGCTGCACCCACTCACACAACAAGGAGATGTATAAAGACTAATCATTGTGAACACAAACATTAGTATGGCAATACCGTGACAACGGTCATTCCGAATGGATTATGCACTCTGAAGAGATTGTACACTGTACCCACAGGTTATGCTCCTCCTGATCAGTAGAGTCACATAACGCTAGTCCCACCTTATCTAACAACCTCCGTAAGTCCACCTCAGAAAGCAACCAAGGGCTATAACACACGTACTCACTTTCCTTGAGTTCTCAGGCACTTCATTTTCCTCTAAGACTCAGATACGCTGAGCTTATTTACTTCGTTTTCCTCTGAGTTGAATTGCTCGGGTACATACATCCACAAGTGTTCAACCTTTTTCCCCTATGCCCCGCTGACCACCAAGTGGAGCATACAGTAGATGCCAATAAGTTAGGGTAAGTCCTGCCCATAGGTCCTGTGGTTGCACGAAAACACTAATTTGAGCGCCAACGAACGGTCCGATCAGGGTGAGCTCTTGTCCAAGTAGATGGACCAAGCCAAAGCTTAACACCTAACACCAATCACCATTATAAGCCTGGCCCCTCAACCAGAAATACTCTTCTTCCCCTAACATATGTTGCACTATCACCCATCGCATTTTATTTTACACACACCACCAGGCACTTTTGACGCATGTCATGAAAGACTAGTGTATAGTGTGGTGATACATAACATTACGAGAGGGTTTCTATGCATTCTAATAGCAAGACAACTTTCTGTTCATTAAAAGAATTTAACTATGAAATACCTATAGTTATCAAGGTGGCGTCGTCAACGGGTTAAACAAGGCAATCAATACCAATATCTAGAAACTGACATTAATATCAATAAAATTACTATATCAAGTAGGATTATAAGTAATACAATATTTTAAATCAATATAACATGCACAACAGAATAAATAGCACTATAGGAGCGGTAGCAAAACATTGGTGAAATAAGGTCAAGGAAGTTAGAGCTTTCCTGTATGCACTTAATCTTCCGAGCTTGTCTTCTAGATATTCTTTGAAATTCTGAGCCTTGAGGTTTGGTCTTCGGGCTTTTCCCTCCTATGTCCATCCTTCTGGCTCCTCTTGAAATCCGACTCTTCCTCGAACTCGGTGTTGTCTACACGATTGAAAGAGCCGACAGCATCCATATAAACTTCAAATTAGAACCAGTAAAACTACCGGAGGAAACCGCAAGCAATTCATGCGTGATGCAGTGGCTATCCTTGTTCATTGTTCGAGTGAGGGGTTTGCTAGCTAGACGATGCAGTGAGTAACAGAAGGTGTGTGCATGTGTCGTTGCATAAACAACATGAATGCCCTTAATGGTAGAAACTCATATAAGGCATGCGTTGATAGCGAGCTTAGCATAAGGCTCATTATTTCATGTGAAATCCTACCTTAATGTTATTTACCATGGGTTGGCAATTGAAATATATATTTATTTAGATACTTTTACTAGCTCAGGTGAATATATGAGTGAGCTAAGCGTGTGTACACATTGTTGAGTGTACTAGCAGGACTAAGGCCCTTATGCAAGTATGAACTCATATTAAGATATTCCGGGTATGTCCTATGGGTTTGATGTGTCGTTTCATGCATACCATGATTTAACGGTATTTTACTAAGATTAGAGATTAGTACTACGAGATTTATTCTTAGCTAATTTTACTTAGTGTCAAGTGATCGTGATGGTGAGTCATGCGCGTGTATGCACTATCGAACATCTACAGCACCAATACCTTTATGCAAATATAAACTTGTATAAAACATGTGCTACGAGCACACCTCGTAAGTGGCGTGTCATTTTATGCGTCATTTCATGTGTAGCGCTATCTAGGTAATACCATATGTTAGCATTTGATTGCTAGATTCATTTTATGATATAACTGTTTAGTTTATAACGTGCATGTACCTGTAGTGATTAGAGATTAGTTACTTAATTTTCTAGCATGTTGTTGCTTCCTAATGATTAATGGCTATTTACTTGATTTTACCTTTATTATTGTAATGCTAAAAGTTTCAAGTTGCACGTGTACTAATACATGCTAAAATAAGGTGAGATGCACACTAACTATGATCTAAACCTATATTTAACATGACTATATGAAAATTACTAATTAAAAGCAAATGACAATAAATAGCGAGCCAAAATAATCCAATAAGGAACTAAGAGCAATTAAATAAGTAAACTCCAATAAAACTCAAAGTAAAAAAGGAAAAGATGACATGACAAGATGAAATTGGGGTTTGGATTATTGTTTATGGTGTGGTCGCTGTATTTTAGGTGGAGATGGAGCAGGAGTTATTGAGTTGGTATTGATTTATCGAACGATTATGGGAACTATTTGTACTTAGGTTAAACTACAAAGGGCATTTGATGTTCTCAATCTAATGCTGATTCTAAAAGATAGCTCACATCGAGACGAGCGTTTGAGTGCAAGAATAACTAAAAACAGAGTTATGGATGAAAAGATATGACATTTTAAAGTTGTAGGGAAGTTTTAGGGACCTATTTGAAATTCTTAAAAAGTCAGACAGGGACTTCTCTATACTCATTAGAGAGTAGCTAGGGACCAACGTGCGCATATGAAATAGTATAGAGTCCTGTGTGTAAGGAGGCAAGGACTCTACTGCATTAACATAATAGACCAGGGCCTATGTGTAAGATTCCTAAACTAAAAAATAATCTTATAGGACGGCAGGGGATTAGATGTAAAAAGGACAATTAATTTTATTTTTGAAGAATTATCTGGAAAGGAAGAAGACTGAGAAAATGTATTTTTATATGCACAACGGTGTGTGCACTTACCATTTTATTTTCTGTAACTGACAGGTGGGCCATGAGTGTGTGTCATTGTTCAGTGGGGGTCGGCAGTCTGGAGTGATCTGGACCATTGGATTTGGAGCGGTCGGCCAGGATTTAATATGATTCAAAGGCAATGTTGGATCTAATCTGGAGCATTGATGGAAAAACGAATGGCTAGGATTTAATTAAATGAAGAGATATGTTGGGTCTAATATCGGCCGTAGATTTAGGAGTGTGCGGCTACGATTTAAACAGGCTGGAGGGGGTCTGATTTAATCGTGGCCGCTCGATTGGAATCGGACGACGGAGGAATAGCGGGCGAGTCAGTCGGCGGCCGGAGCCCCACACGACAGCGCCATTGTCGTTGCTTGTCGGACAAGGCTGAAAAGCAATGTAGGGCTCGAAGCTCGTCGGGAAGAGGGCTGAGAGATAGAGAGAAGCTCACGGGGAGCTCGTGTGTGGAGTTGTTGAGGGGCAAAAGTCACTGGAGTTGGCTGGGGATGGAGAGGATGCGGCATGCGGCGGTGGCGCACGGTGGGGGCGTGCGGAAGCAGCCGGGACAGCTCGCGCAACTGGAAATCGAAAGAGGGAGTAGCTATGGACTTTCTGTAGCAGAGGATGTCAAGGGAAGCCAAGGAGGCGGGGAATCGTGGTGAAGATCGAGGCGGCAAGGATTGGGGAAGAATCGAAATTCACCGGAGTGGTAGCTCAATCCTGAGAGGTGGCCGGTATAGAGAAGAGAGGTGGCGCGCTGCTGCTATTTATTGCTGCTCGGGGAAGCTCATGTGGAGACTTAGTGTGTTTGGTTTGCTTGTTTTTAATTTTGACTTTTGCTAAAGACTAATTAAAATGGTGAAATTTTATAAAAGCTCTTTTTAAAAAAGCATTTTTCTCTCAGTAAAAATCTACATAGCTAATGTATTCTCCGGTGACGATGGTGTCGGCGGCTGCGCCGCAAATTCGTCGGTGATGAAATTTGCTCTGAAGGAAAGAAATTTCTGAGCGAATCTAAAAAATTACTGAAACTGAGTAAAAATTACTGAATGAATCTGAAGAAATTAATTAAAGATTCAAAGAAATTACTGAAAAAAACTGAAGCAACATCATAAAAAAAATTACTAAAGAAATCAAACAAAAACTATTGAAGCAGTGAAAATTACTGAACGCAATAAAATTACTGAAGCAGTCGAAAAAAAATTATTAATGTATGTTTTTTTGCGGGTCAATGCGTGCGGCGCGTGGGTGGGGAGCGCGGCGCGGGGTGGGGCGCGCACGGTGGCCGGCACGCCTGTTCGACCCAGTATCACCCTGAGTGTCGAATAGTATTTATATAATTACATAATTATAATATATATATATATATATTAAGTAAACAATATAATATTTTATGATTAATTTATATATAAATTGTTTTGCAATTTCACAAATTTACAGCTGCTTTCAACAGCTCGACCGCAGACACACCCTTTGGCTCACCACGGCTTCAATGGCCGGCACCGGTCGCGGCCGTGCGGCAGAGGTGAAAGTGCAGCAGTCTGTAGCTGCGCGGCACGTCGGCAGGTACGTGCCCAAGTGGGCGATGGTGGCGCGGTGCATGCAAGGCAGTTCTCATAGCGAGCAGGGAGCTGTCGGGGCAGGTAGCGGTGGTATGCACGCTGTCTGAGAGAGGGAGGTGAGAGGCGAGGAAGAAAGAGAAGGTGCTGGGCCGTGTGCTTGGGTCGGGGCAGTGTGATCTGAGAACAGGCCTGCGGCCTGTGAGCGGGAGAGAGGAGGGAGTGGGCCGGAAAGAGAGAAGAAGGAAAGGCTACGGCCCATGTGTGAAGATTGGAACTGAAATTTGAATATTTCAAAAGATTTGCTCCAAAACAAAATAAATTCAAATGAATCCTGTGATTGATCCAAGAACAAACCCAAATAAATTTAGAAAAATAAAATTCGAGCATGTCGTCACTCTCATTTATATTTTATTATTCCAAAATTTTCAATTCTTGATGGTTTTATTTAAATGAGACTTCAATTTTTTTGAAAGAAAAAGAAGAGAGCGAAAAAATACTAGAGTCTTGTTAGATCAATTTTGGATTTTGAATTTAAATTTTGACCTAAAATTTAGTATGTTACACGGGTTGACCCTCACGTGAGGGGGAGGTCAAAAAATCGGCTTCTGTCAGCTAGCGGCGGCTCAGCCGCAATTTTGCACGAGAAAATTGGCTTGGGAGCATCACTTCGACGTGAGGTGGGCTCGATGCAGAGCTCGGAGTGGCGACCACATAGACTTGAAATCCTGTACAACGAACTGAAGAGTCAAGCGGGAAAAATGCGACATCATCTCCAGGAGCACATCGAGTATCATTTGGCGAAGCAAAGACCAACAATAAAACTCAAATATGACAAATATATTATAAATTATTGTTCCAATTTATAAAAACAATATATTTAAAAGTACAGAAGCATTCATACCTTTTTATAATACTAGAGTCTTCTAGAAATTAAGAAAAAAAAGCGTGAAGCACATACGATACATTTTCTAACAGCAGGCAAAAAAAACTCAGCGCGGTGAATAAACCTTCCTTCCAATGTACAAAGTCACCCTTAGAGTTGCTCCTTCCGGTTGGTATTGAGAATGAAAAGAAACATTATCTACAAAAGAAAAACAATAGGACAAAACCTTAAGCATCTAGTACTCAGCAAGACACTTATATGGCAAGACTGGCTATCTACATCTGATCTCTAATCATGATAAACAACTCATAAGATAGTTATTTGCAAAACCAACGCTAAAATTAAATCCGTACTTTCAAATGTTTAGTAAATATAAATTTAATTTATCTGTAGCTGCAGCAAACATGATTGCCAAGAAATTTCCGATAGTTATCAAATAAATCATAATTAAATCTTTAATTCACTTCTTAGTATGACATGACACATAGAGACAAGTGGTACTTGTTTATTCTGAGAGTCAACGATTAGAATCGATTTACATCCTCGACAAAAAAAATGATTACACGATATGTACGCATTTTTTGAAAGCCGCACATGACAACTTTTCACAAAAAATACATCAATTTTGGTCCACTACTCCTATGCAAAAGGTCCTTCACGTAATACACGTCCTTGCCGTGATATTTGTGAGGTTCTATCCCTTTTGCCGTCACTCCCCTAACGCCTCCAAATACCAGTGGTAGTGATGCATGAACAAGGATTTCGTTAATAATTATTTTGCTTAGGTGTTTCTGTAAAATTTGATGAAGGCTTAAAAGTAAATTGATATGTACATGGGCATTTCTTCTCAAAAGAAAATGAAATAAGAATTAATACTTTAAAGTTTTTACTTAATTAAAATATGAAACCTATTTATCAAGTTGCTTAACATGGGTCTGAAAGACAAACTAAATTAGAGCTCTTTATGAAATTATGCAGGTTGCAAGTTAATTCCTGACCAAATTTCAAGATTTATCTAAACCAAATGGATAAATCTACATGCGGGGCCCGCAGCCTCATCCATTTTCTGATTCTTTTTTCATGTCTCAAAAATCCCCTCTGTTCTAAATTCAAAAAGAAATACTTCCGATCTCAGAATCTTTTGGAACTTTACAGAATTACGAAAAAGTTTATAAGGAACCACTTTTATTTTTATCCCAAGGTCAAATTTGAAACCAATAATTTTTTAAAAATTTAGGAAAATAATCAACTATTTGGAAATAAACATTATTAAGAGTTTTAACATTTAAATAAAATTTTCCAAAAAGTTCCTAAATTCAAGTCTTGATAAAATCTTTCAAATAAAATTTTGTTTCACAACATTTTTGTGACGACTCGAAATTTTGACATTAATTTAAAAATACGAAGTTCAAAAATTGACTAACAAAACACCCTAACATTTTTTTCTCTCCTCTTTTCTCTTCTCCTGTTCAAAAGATAAAGTCACATTTAATTAAACTAGCTAAGTTGAAATTTCCATAAATATTAAAACTTGAAAGTTTGATAAGTGCTTGACTTCTTTTCCCCTCTTCTTTTCTTTCCTGTGTTTTCCTTGTGTTTGTATTTTAAATCAATTCGATTTCAAATGAGTAAATTCAATCCTTGAATCCAAATCAAATCAAATTCCAACTCCCAAAATTTCCAAATTTAGGTTTTGGGCCGCGTCTCTCCCTTTCCTTCTTCCACCAGCCCAGCCTGGCCCCTTCTTTTTTCTTTGCCCGCACGGGCCACTTCCTCCCTGTGTTTTTCTTCTCCCGCAGCCCAGCTCCAGCCCAACTCGGCCCAGCCCACGCCGCCTCCTTCTTCTTCCAGCCAACAGCCTCGCGTCGTTTTCCTCCTGGCGCGTTGCATCGTCCTTGCCCGCCAATGGCCGCGCCTGCCCTTGCCCCCTCGCCTTCACTCCTCTGTCGACCGACATCATCATCACGCCGCGCGTTTGCTGACGCGGGCACGAGCCGCTCCGCCAATCCGTGAGCTTGCCTCACGCCGCGCGCCGGCCGAAGATCGTCGAAATCCCACTCCCTGCCTCCCTTGCGTCAGCATCGCGCCGCTCTGCCAATACCAGGGAAGCCTCCCCTGCTCGCGACACCTTGTCCCGATTTCCTCGCGTCGCCTTGAATCCATCCCTATCTCGACGTCGGGAGCCGGTCCTCCTCCGGCTATACAAGAAGCCGTGCTCCTCCACTCACCTTCAACCTCACCAAGCTTCCCTCTCTCTGGTTGAGCCCTCCCCTACATCGAATTTTGCCTCTCCCTGAAAATCCCCTTCTCCTGACCACTATGAGCGCTGCTACAAAATCGCCACAGCGAGAGCCCCTCGCCGGCCGTTATCTGAACCAAAAGCACCACCGAATGCCGCTGCTCCGAATCCCCATCATTTTGAGCCGTCATCACCGCGCCTGTGCCCTGCCACCGAGCGCCGCCGCGCCGGCCGTCCTGTGCTCCGTCGCCATCGCGACGTAGCAGTTCCTCGGCCTCGTTGAGTCCACCAAAGCAATCTCCGACCTCCTCTACCCCTTACTCGCCCCTCGTTTTACTTCGGAGAGCTCATCCTGTCGGCCCTCCACGCGCGCCACCGCTGCCCTGCGGACCCCTCCATTGCGGACCACTTTCCGGCCAAAACCCGGCGACGGTAACCCCATGGATGAGTTCCCCTCGAGCTCCTCCGTCGTTTGGTCCAAGTCCCACAGAGAACCGTGCCCACTAGGCCGGCCGCCGCCACTCCGGCGAACGCCGGCCATGGCGCCGCCGCCTGTGCCGTTTAAGGCCGACGCGCCCCTGCCCTCCAATCCAGATCGAACGGCCCAGATTAAAAGGCCCATTTATTTAAATCTGAGCCATCGTTATTTGATCCAATGGTCCTGATACATACACGCAGACACCAAAATCTACGCCGTCCATTGTAGATCCAATGACCCAAATATTTGCACCCTTGTGTATAAAAAGAAAACAATAAAACAAATAGATTTGGCCCCACCTTCAATGACCCGAGACCCTGACCCACTTGTCATCGTCTATCACTATATTGCTACGCGCACACACACTCCTTACACGCAAGAATATTCTTTCCACCTTTTGCCATACAAAAATAATTCCTTTTTACACATCAGTCCCTGTTTATTTACAGAGAAGCCCCTGTAGCTTCCAGATTGTTCACAGATAGGTCCCTGCGACCTTTCTAATAATTATAGAGAGATCTCTGGAGCTTCCATAGACCTTCTAAATGTCATAACTCCTTCATCTTAAATTCGTTTTTAACGATTTTTGTACCGTTACAATTGTTGTTTCGAGCTTCACCACATCAAGCTATCCAAACATAAGTTAATCTCTGACCTTGCTGGTTTTTCTTAATGGTAAGTTTTATCGGATCTTTAATTCATTTTCATTTACTAGCTTTAACGGTTTTTGTTCAAGTATTTGATTTTGACTTAATTCAAGCATGGTTTCATATTAGTTATAGCATGCACATCACCCTATTAGCATGAGTTATTATAGCATTATTAAAATACATTAGTACACATACCCATGATTAGTTCTATATAATTTAGTTTAATACTTGAATTATACTTAATATAGCCAAATACTAGATCAGCTACTTTATTTTAGAAAGTAAGTAGATAGTGAATTGCATGCATAAGCATTCTACCATGCATTCACATACATTATTATATGAAGCATACATAAGATTTAGCTGTTTAATTATAAGCATAGGAATCGAGTAATCAATTAAAATTGTTAATAATTATAGGACTCAGAAATTAAATAGTTAATAGCACACTTGTTCACCTTACCTTACATTCACATGTAATAGTACCTATGTCACATATTAGCTTTAGTAGTTTATTTGCAAATTAGAATTTAGTAAATAATTGTGTTAATTATTAGTAATCACTACGACACGACTATGAATAGTGGGAAGTTAAATAATTAATTGCTAAATACTAGTAACATCATGCATCTAGATTATTGAATAAATAAAAGATGGCACAGCATAACCTACTTGGAATTTATGACGGGTGAACACACTTCACGTCCACCCTCATGCTTAGTGTCCCCTAGTTGAACACACATATAAGAAATTAAATAATTAATTAATAACACACCATGCGTCTCACCATTGTGCAATAAATAGATCATGCAATAGGCACACATATATTTATATGCTACCTGAGAGCCATAAAAGCATACATTTAAACACTAGTACATATACCCTTTCATATACATGCAGTAACACACTATGCACTTGCTAAATAGCTTAAAAGATATAGAGTAAAATCAAATGATAAATCTAATTATTGTGAAATGCTTGCATATTAGAAGATAATTAATTAATTAATTAATAATATGTCATACATACCTAAGCATGTGCGCACACCCGAGATGTGTTTATACATGCATAGCTACACAACCATTACTATCCGACACTAAATAAACCCGTGCATGCACATGTGCATGCACATACGAGTAATGGTTATATCATGTGCCACACCATCACCTACGACACACATGCATGTGCTCACTGCCAGAAACATCTAAGCTAGTCCAACCACATGAAGTATCAATATTCCGATGCTTGCATAGACCACCAGCACGTGCATACCCGGCATACTGATCACTCAATTACGAGTACATATTTTGGGAACACACACTACACACCCACTTGAATCCTCAAGCACTAAATATAATTAGCTTAAATAAATTTAAACTGCAAACCATAGTGAATAGTTCTATAGTATTACACAAAATGACACACCTTCACCGGGCACGCTGACAACACTTGCCTTGTATGAGTTCATGTCCGTATAAAGGCACTAGTGCTGCGGACACTTAGCAATGCATACGCCCCATAGCTTACCCATGTAAATGCTTAAGCACTAACTAAAATGAGCCTAGAATATATGCAATCACCAAAACTTAGTAAATAACATTAAACTAGGATTCACTCGAAATAATGCACTTGCACTAGCATTATGAGCCATTATGAGGTTACACACCTCTATAAAGGTCTTAATGCTAAATAAACACTATCACATGCGCATACACTGCATCACAACACCCATTACAGCCATGCACCTCCATCAGTGTAGATTATCTCATAGCATCTAGCAAAAAGCCCTGCATAAATAAACACCGTAATATGAACCACCACATGCACGCATTCTCATCATCGGTTTTCCTTCGAGTTTAATTGGTTCTCCTCCAAAGTTTATTCGATCTTATTTGGTTCTTCTCGAGTTTTTTTTCCTTTGCGGTAGTTTTATTAGGCGTGTTTTACCACGTAGATGACGCTGAGTGCCAGAGGCCGAAGAGGAGCTAGAAGGACTGATCATGAGGAAAGCTGAAGACGTCAACATCAAGCCGAAGATTCGAGCGAACTTTGCAGAGAAGCTTGAAGACCCAAAACTTCAAAGATTAAGCTATGAGAGTTTGCAGGCAAGCTCTAACCCCATTTGATCATATTTATCCTATATTTTGCAATGCACCTATTAGAGCCCAGATATTGATTGCTTGCATGATATGTTATCTATGTATAAAACCATTGCTTAGTTATATGACCTACGTTGCTAGTATATTTATATTAATGTCAGTTATTTGACATTAATACTACTATATGCCTTGATCACCCGTTGTCGACGCATCCTTGTTAAACATAGAAATTCTGTCATTAATTATTTTAATGACCGGAAGTTGCCTTGATTACTAGTATACTTAGGACCCCATGTGATGTTTCAACATCACCACACCTTACAATATTCCTTTACAAAATGTGTAAAATACTGTTTGGTGGTGTGGGTAAAAATAAAGTGGGATAGAATAAAGTGGGATAGGTGATAGTGCAACTTGTGATTAGGTAAAGAAGGGTGGTTCCGGCTGTGGAGCGGGGCTCTTGAAAGGTATTGGTGCTAGAGTATCTGTGTGATAGGTGTTGCTCTTAGGTATGGTCCACCTACCATGGACAAGCGCATCGCCCCTACCATATAAGGACCGGTTCGTTGAACCTCGACTTAGCGTCTTAGTGCAACCATAGAATCTGTCATGGGCAGAACTTGATTTGTCGCCTGAGGCTGTCATATCGAGCCGCTAGGAGGTCAATAGGATACAAGACTACCAGAAAGTGGACGCGAGTTGCTCGCGGTCTGGCCTCGATAGAAGTGATCGCCCACGTTGTGGGACCGTATTTTCCTATGGATAAACCCCCTGGCTTACATGATCACCCAGTGACAAGGGGACCAGGAGAAGACGTGGATGAAGTCAACCCGCAATCTGGCACCGAAAAAGCACTAATCACGTCATCAGGGCCTGGAAAACCCCGAGAGATGGCCCTTGGACTCTTGGGCGGAATCTATCAGAAACTTAGGTTTGATGGGTCGAACGTTATGCTACCTTTGCTCGCGAAAGAGTGCATAGCCTGTGAAAAAAGTATACAACCTCTGCAGAGTGTATAAAACCTTTCAGAATGGCCGTTGTCACGGTATTGACACGCTAATGATTGGGCTTAAAATAATTAGTTTTCATGATCATCTTTGATTGGTGTGAGTGGGTGTAGTTGCCCGTGTTTTGGAAAGTGAAGGCTGTGTGCCTGGTCTGATATGGCTGTGAGCCGAAAGGCTGACTAAAATTTGGGTATCGATGAGATTGATGAATATCTCTCTAGGACCAATCTACTAAAATATGGACAATAAAGATTTGACCTTCTTTTTAAAAGCTTATGTAGTGAACCCTGCATAAAACTGGTTTTCGCAAAAGTAAACCATTTAGCCTTATCTTTGCTACAACCAAATATGTATCTATATACCTTTGCCTAGTATTTGACCTTGCTGAGTATCTTATGTACTCACTCATTTGCAATTGTGATTTTAGTCAGTGAAGACTTCGTAGAAGACAACGTCGAGCTGGTTTTCGTTCTGATTCTCGAGTCGTTTGTCGCTTTGGGCCATGGTTTCCGCTGATTGCTTTGCCTCTAGTGGGTTAGCTGTCTTGGATGGTAGCCATCCTCCCCGGTTTACCGCTTAAGGTTCCCCCTCAGGTATAATATTTTAATTCGAAGTATGCTTTTGATTTACGTTCTATTGTGTTTGACCGTATCAGGTACTGATACAGAGACTGATACGTAATTCACAGAGTGCCCAGAAACGAGGTACGACAATTTTTTTGCAGTGTTTTAAACTTTTACTTTTAAATTTGAATTCGAATTCAAAATTTGAAGTTTAACTTGAACCAATTTGTTTCTTTTTTGAGCTCAGGTTTCAAGGTTTTTGAATTCGCTCAACTCAACTTGATTCCTTTGATTTTAACATGTGGGATGCCAAAACGTGGGGCTACGATGCGGTTATTACGATGTACTCCGACAGTATGGGCAGCCCTACGGTTTACGGCGGTTGCGGCGGGGGCGGGAACGGTGGTATGGGGCCGGCGCCATGTGTCGGGAGGCGTAAAAGGGCAGCGGCGTGCGGCGAGCTCAGTATGGCCTTGCGTGCGGCACGACGGGAAAGAAGACCGAGAGGGAAGGAGACGGAGCTGGGCTGGGCGTTCTGGGCCATAGAGAAAGAAAGGAGGGCAGTGGCCCATGCGGAAGCAAAGGGAGGACCTCCCTTGGCTGGGCTAGCGCTAAAGAAAGGAGGAGCTTGGCCCAACAGAGGATTTGATTTTATTTCTGGTTTAAAGCAAATGATTCAAATTCAAATCAGTTCAAACAAAAGCTTGCAAGCAAATTTTTTATATTACATAAAATTTAAGAGATCTAAAAGCAAATAAAATAAAATCACTCACTTGGAAAAATTTCAAATTTTATATTTTATGAAATATCTGGATTAGTAATGTTTCGATTTAAATGAAGTTTTACATTTTGAAAATTATGCTAGGAATTTGGCTAGAAGGTTTAAATTTCAAATTAGGTCCGAAATTCAGGATGTTGCAAGATCAAGCAACTGGTGGACAACAAGTCATCAAATTAAGCTCAGTAAGAATCCAGTGCATCATGATAGAAGCACATTGACACTCGCTTTCACTTCACTCGTGAGCGCATTAAGGCAAGGTGGAGGTCCTGTCCGTTGGTATTGATGCGAGCAGCTGGCGGATGCTCTAATCAAGTCACTGGAACTCGTCATGTTGATCAATCTTCATCAGAAGCTGGGAGTAGTCGACGTCGTTCGACACGATTAGGGGGGTGATTTTGGCAACTCGCGCGTTAGATGATTATTTTAGCATATACATTCATGTACCTATACATAATTTGGCATCATTCCCTATTTCATATAACTCGAAAATTCAATCTATGAGTGCATTTCACACCTTTTTTAGTGCTTAGGATCATTGTATCATGGTATGAATGATTTCATCCTCTTTTCGAAGTTTAAAATGATAGGTACATTTATGACTGAACCATAGTGGAAGGACTTGGAAGTCGTTAAAATTACAGAGATGTAGATCAGCACTGAAGTAGAAGTTGCAAAATGTACATGGAGAGGGTTTTCACTGCCATTGTTTTAGGACAGACTATTAGTGTTGGCTCCAGATGAAGAGGCAGACGACTAGGAGTAGCTGCTAAATACAGTATAGCACTCAAAGTTGGAGTATTTATTCAATAATTAGGTGACCGCGCAAGTACGATTGTACACAAAATCCCCCACATGCAATACCAACTTTATTTAGCATGCACGGCTAGATATATAGTAGAGACACACACCTACACGTCTCAGCTTCATGCTCCTGATCAGTTTTAGATAGCGAAAGACTGACCAGATACGCTATGCTTCGTAAATGACAGATCGTTGTTTTGAATGTCGAATAGCATGTGCATGCCCCGCTGCTGGTAAGCGCCCAGGATAGACATCTGTTCGCCATTTTGAGGTTGCTTCTTAAAGGCTAAGCAGAATGAAGTGTCGTTCTGCTCGTACAAGTAGTTCTCGGAGGGTATTTCCATCTGGGCTCCGTCGCAGAAGTGCAGCACCATGCGGTCCTTTATCCCATCAGGATACTTTCCTTCGTAACAAATGAACCCACGGTCTAGTATCTCTTTGGGTTCCTCGCCTTTATTCTTCTTCAGGAGCTTTTTCACTTCATTCCTGACAGAATCAAAAGCTTCACTGGGCAGGTGACTGAAAGAGGTGCCCGAATCTATGAACATGAGTCCTCCCTTATCCTTGAGGCAGTCATTGTTGAGTGCCACTTCCACCTGGTTCGTTGGGTAGAATACCTCTATTTTTTTCAGTTCTAGGTAGTACCTGCTGCTGGCCGGGTACGACAGCCCTTCAGGTTTCACTAGCTTCGTCTTTCCTATAGTACCCTCCAAGGAAGCTGCTGTTTTGTAAAACTTTATTTGGCCGGTCATCTTGCTACTGGGGTGGGGGAGGCAGTAGGAGAAGCTGTGGAGCCCTAGCTGGCGTACGAGTGACATTTTGCCACGGCCAAGGCCAACAATCCCGCCCCTTTTATACGCCTTGCAAGCCCGCTCGGTGTTAGCCTCAGGCGAGTGGCAGCCGAACATGACGGCGGAGCCAATTTGAATGGGTTGGGGAGCGGTGCTGTGGCTACATTGACCTGCAGCTTCAAATGTTAGATGGCCCTCTTCCATGACGGCGGAGCCAATTTTGTTGGTGGGGGGAGGGGTGCTGTGGCTAGATTGACCCGCTCCAAATGTTAGAGTGCCCTCTCCCAGGACGCCTCTCACGTGGACATCACGGCCGTACTTCCTGTCGAACGTTGCGACGTTGGAGCAGCAGCCCATTTCCATCTCCTTGCCTTTTTCACTAGAGCAGCTCACGCTGGAGTCCAGCAGCAGGGGATTGTTCGTCCAGATGAGATCGCTGCCGGTGTCGACGGTGCCCGAAGCTTCTGTGCCGCCAATGCAAAACTGCATCGTGTAAAGACGCCCGGAAGGATTCAATGGAGCTGAATAAGCAGCAGGGGATTCCGCCGAGCTGTCGACTACCACGGCGAGCATGCAAGCAGCTGCAAGGACGACTGCGGTTGCATGCAAGGGCGGAGCCATTATTATTTGGAGTAGCTAGCTCGATCAGGGCGGGCGGTCGGTGGAGCTTGTTGGCCTGAATCACTGGTTTTAAGATCGGGTGCCTATTTATAGGAAGGAGGAGGGCACGGAGCGCAGGCCGTGGCGGGCTTGATCGGTTTGCCCGACGACGATTTGTAGTACGATGAGCCGGCCGCCCGCACAGATGCGCGTCCTTTTCATATGTGACTGATCGATCGAGGGAACCGGATGCTTGTAGCTAGCTGCGTGCAAGAAACAAAGACGACGTGCGTACCGGAGGACTCGATCGACTTCATCCTCCATTCGATCTGACCACTAAAAACAATCCCATGCATGGAGCAAATTTAATTGAACCGTTAGCAATAATGAAAATCAAAGCTCAAGTCATGCCAGCTCTGGACAAAGAAATTAAGAAGAAGTACACAGAAGACGAGGAAGAGAGATGGAGATAGAATTTTTTTGAAAAGAGGAAGAGGGCACAGAAAAAAGAGTAATATGCACGTATTATAAGAAGTTCACCGTCACGAAAAGTAAAATAAACAAGGGAGCTCTAGATCAACTTTCACTGTAACAGGTGAAAAATCTCAACGTCAGAGAGGACCTTGTACCTTAATTTAGGAATGGACCTCGTGTGGTGGCCATCTTTTCTCTTCTTCACCCAACCCCCTCCATCGTTTACGCGCCCTAGAGAGAGAGAGGAGCAGAGCATCGGACTGGAGAGAGGGTATCTATCTACGTACTTCTATCAGCAATAAAAGCTGCATTATTTTGTAAACTGGAACCAAATTCCATTAGACTGATGCCGACCTCACGTCGTCCCACACAAAATCAATTACATCATTTGGGCTTCGAAAAGATATTTTACATAAAAAGTGTAAGTGTAAATTTATAACTAAAATCTGACTTTTTTATATATAAGATGTAAGTCATTTGTAGAGAACAGACATATTTTTATGCAAAAAGGAATATCACCATAATATATGCCTGACTGGTTTCCATAATAAATGTGTAAGTTCCTAACTTAGGGCGGCCGGCAGTCTTTACAAAACATGTTGATTTAATATTTTAAATCTCTTTTACCATCAAAGTTTTATATAATATAATTGAATTGTTGATAGACTAATGGGTAAGTTTATTTTTAAAAATAAAGATAATTCATTATCTTGTTATTCAAAAATACTGTGTCTAGCTTTAGCGAAATATATACATCACGATATGTAGTTACCTACTTTACAAGTTGAATTAAATTTTGATTAAATATATTAATTTAAGACTAAATACTACATAAAAATATATAATAATCCGATCAATTAGTTGTCTACTCCCTCCGTATCTTTTTATTCGTTGTTCTAGGATCGTGGGGAGACACCAAGAAGACTCCGCTACCCCTCGCGCTTTGTGCCGGCCAGCAGCATCAGTGCGAGTGAGACTGAAGAGGAGAGACAAGGACTGAAGGACTACAGCTCATGAGAAACACAGTACGGGTTGCAATTCTTTGCAAGAGGTACTATAGATGGCTCCGCTACAGTAGTTAATTACAGCTCTAGTAGCGGGGCGTACAGCCGCATCACAACCTGTTACTATTCACACATGTATTTACCGCATGCTTGTTACTGTAGCAACATATCTGGACCTTTCTTTCGGATTGAATGTTAGTAACGTATTCAAATTCCTGCCACATAACCCTTCTGCATTTTGAGATCTACGAGAGGATTTGAGTTCATAGGTCATATACTCTCTCGTCCCAGTTTACCTGTTATTATATGCTTCCCAAATTTTTCACTTCTCAGTGTAAAAAAAAAAAGTTTTTACTTCTCAATATACTTTTCGCTCTTCCTCTGATACATCTCTATCTCTATCTCTCTTCTCATCATTTTGTATACACACCTTTTTTTATCTCTCTTTAATTCGAATGCCTACAGCCAAAGCACTACACCATGACACAGCTTTGGCAACAGCGAATAGTAGGGAAAGGATTTGTATTGCCAATAGCTAATATGTTGCCAAAAAGTTTTCCCTTCTCAAACGTACTATTTGTCAGTAATACTTCTGTAGTCCCGCAGATAAATTGTTGGCGTTGAGGTAAACTTTCAACGACAGAAAAATTGCCACAGTATGATTCAAACCAACACATAAACTGTCGGTATTGGTAGATGGGTGGGGGAGGGAAAGTCTGGCGTGCGATTTACACTTAGGTGCAGAAAAGCAAAATCTCCCCACAACCCTAATGTATATACCCGCTCTCTCAGTCAACCGTGACTGCTCGTCTTACTCCCGACCGCCAGTCCTTGTCGCCACTCCGCCACTTCCTTCCCGCCATTGGCCGCCACCACTCCAGACTGCCGTCGGCAACTGCCGCCACTCCGCCACTTCCTTCCCGCCGCCGGCCACCACCACTCCAGACTGACGCCGGCAACTGCCACCCGCTCCGACTCGCCGCCAAGACCCGCCGCTAGCCCCTTGCTTCACCGCGGACACCACTCCCCACCCTAGGGCCGCCGCGCACCGCCACCACTCCCCACCCTAGGACCACCGCCACCACCACTCCCCACACTAGGGCCGCCACCAACATCCTCTGCTGGCACGCCCGAACAACCACCGTGAGACCCCCTGCAATTCCTGGCAAATCCCTCCATCCCACCCTGCAAATCACCACCCTGCAAATCCCTCCATCCCACCCACCCTCTCGTTGGTCTAGATCTAGGGAAAAGCTGCTTGTTCCCTCCCTACTGAACTGCTTTTCGTCATCTACTTTTTCCGTACTAGGTAGAGTGTATTTCATCATATGTTTTATCTGGTTGTTATGGCAGTTTTTGATTGACTAAGTTTTCTTGTATGTGACATTTTGACAAAGGATTGATTGGGATCTTATAACATTGGGAAGAGGAAAGCAGATTAGGAGCTGTTGGTTTCTACGTCATCTATTTAGAAAATTGCGGTACAGTTCTTTCACCTTTATTAAAAACTTCGGTGTGATGTGTGACATGTGTTATGAATTGAATTGGATATAATCTGTTGATGTCTTGGCTGTAATGGATATCAGATCTGAATCGAAGGTCATTAAAGGTACATCATGGATAAGAGCTGGATGAACCTAACTAGGTATAGTAAACTTCTAAATAAATACTAAATTCAAGGGTCATGTTAGTGTTGGGCCTAATGTCTTGCGATTAACTACATGTAGGCAATCTGATGGGTATATGAATGGAGTGGACATGTTTTTAGAGTTTGCTTTTAGTAATTTAGCTAAGGGAAATAAGATATTGTGTCCTTGCAAGATATGTGAGAATTCATGTTGAAAAGTTAGGGAAGATGTATGAATGCACCTTATATGTGATGGTTTTACACGAGGGTACTTAACATGGGTGAATCATGGGGAGCGAAGTGGCAGCCAGTTTGGGAATAGCAAGAAATCTGATAGTGTACAAGTCGGTAAGTCAAATGAAGAGGATGATATTTCAGATTTACTTCGAGACCTAGCGGGGGGTTTAATATGAAATGGGATATTTAGAAGTAAATGAGAAGCAGCACAATGGAGATATGGAATCTTTTTTCAAATTACTAGATGATGCTGGTAAAGAACTGTTTCCTGGTTGTAGTAACTTCTCGAAGCTACGCTTTGTGGTTAGGTTGCTCCATATAAAATTTCTTGGGGGATGGAGCAATAAAAACTGTGACATGTTTTTGGAGTTACTTGAAGATGTTTTGCCTGAAGGTTCATCACTTCCAAAGAACTTCCATGCAGCCAAAAATACAGCTAAATGCCTTGGTCTTGGGTACACCAATATTTATGCATGTGAAAATGATTGCATACTCTTTTGGAAAGATTATGAACTTTTAAATGTTTGTCCAACATGTAACACTTCAAGATGGAAATGAGGAAAGACCAGTTCTAATGGGAAACATGTGCATAAAGTTCCTAGGAAAGTGCTTCGTTATTTTCCAATAAAGAAAAGACTCCAAAGGTATTTTATGTTATCCAAAACAACATCCGACACAAGGTGGCATGACAAAGGACGCACTAAGGATGATATGCTTAGGCATCCTGCCGATGCTCCTTTTTGGAAGGATTTTGATTGTAGATATCCAGAGTTTGCATCAGATAGTCATAATCATATGTTGGTGATGATATTGAAGGTGAGCAGCTTAGTGATTATGAAAATATGTTTGGGATTATGAGAGGGACTCACATGGAGGAGCAACTCGAGCAGGTAATTCCTGAACTGTTGATGAAACAAAATGTTACCATGTGTATGCATGTTTTGAAATGCCTTTTATGTTTCAGGGAGGAAAAGATGTTATATTGTATAGTGTTGTGAGACCTTAGGATACTCCTGTGGCTATGGCTACTGTCCAATCAACCAATCCAAAAGGTATTGTTGGTGGTACTGCTCTTGGTACTCAATATTATGAAGTGCTTGTGAATCATGTGTTTGTAAGAGACGCTATGCTACCTCGTCCATATGGAAAGGTGACAAGTCTTGCAGAAGCTCGTGGGAGATGCATTGCATGGCCACGCGACAAAGTAATGATCCCAGCTCCACTATCTCTACATTTCCCCTCATTTCATAGTCTAGCTAACCAGCACTAATTAATTATAAATTATTTACTGCAGATGAAAGATGATAAGAAATCATTTAGATAGTCTTCTTGATCATGCCTCACTAAGGTACATCGCTGTTTTGACTTATTTGTCAAATGTGACTGTTTCTTGTCCAGAAAAAGATATGTTAATTTTGTAAAGTACTACATTTGGATGCAGTGAAAGGAGTATGGGGTGGAAGCAGTTGTTAGCAGCCTTTTGGACTTGAAGCTTTTTGTGCAGATCATGGGGTGTTGGACTAACCTTTTGTGCAGCTCACGTGGTCTTTTGTTCAAACTTAGATGAAGTGCTGATTCAAGTGGCCTGTATTAGATATAGTGTCAGAAGACATTTGGCTCTAGCAATATATTAGACTAGAAGCTAATGTAATGATTACATGACCACTTGTAGCAAATAGCTATTGGTATGTATGCTTCTGGATCAAGGAACCATCTGATATGTGATGCTTTGTTTATGTTGTCGCTCAGGCCTGTACACTGGTTCTTTGAGTGTTCAAGACTTATTTGTGTTGTTATGATTGTGTGACCTGTATTCTGCCACATCTGTGACGACAATTTTTTCCTGCTATTGTCGACAGATTCTCTATTGTACAACTAGCTGATTCGCATTCCTGGTGCTAATAATTAGCAACAATATATATGTCGGTAAAACTATATGTCAGTTGGCAAATATTAACTATCGGCCTATTTATTAACTGTTGGGGTAGTATTTAACTGTGGGCAATGGTTCTTCTTTAAGTGACACATGATCTGTCGGCAAACATTTTAACTGTCGGCAAAACTTTCCTCGACGGCTTCAGACGCGACTGTTTTCTATCTTCGGGATAGGCTGAAGCGGCAGATTATCTGTTGGCGAAATACGTATTTCCCAACAGTAGGATGTGTTGGGAAAAGTGTGAAATGGTGTAGTGAAGGGACAAGTATATTGGGACAGAGTGAGCATAACTATATGATATGAGAAAAAAGGTAACGGCTAGGATGACAAACAAAAAGAAAAAGAAGGACTAATATATAACAATCATAGAATTAAAAAATAGTAATAAGAGTTGAAAAATAAAAATTACTAGTCACAAAAACTATTACTTTAACTTAGGACCGACTGTTATTACAAAAAGTTTTAAGTAACTTGGAACCGACTGTTTTTCCATAAAGCAATAAGTTCATATGGAGTGGGTTTTGTAATTTTCCTGAGAATAAATTAATCTTCCAAGATATCCATCTTCATGATCAATGTGACCTTCAACGAATAGATTGCCCTGCATCTGCACAAGTTAACCACAAAGAATTGCTGTCATTGATCTCAAAAATATTCATACCTTGAGACGTGATGCATTTTAAGACACGAAGCGAGGAATGGCTGTACAGAAGAATAATTCCTATCACCATAAAGGTGACATAAGATGCCGCAGGAGACAGCGCATTAATCTATGGTTGGATATATGTATTAGTATAATTTTTTAGATAAGATATCCATCACTCGCGCAACCGGTTACATAATTCAGTTTTCTCGGCCAATCTACTTTCAATCATTGTTGTTTGTTTTTCAGTTTCAACCAATACTGTACGGTTTGTTAATTTTCCTTTCTTTTTAATCTTTCCGCGCCATATTGCATGCAGGACGAGGGGCTCCAAAATCTTTGTAGGAAAAATACTGTTTTGTGAGATCGATATTTAAATATAGAGTCACTCTAGGGAAGAAGAGGCACGTCCGCCGAACTGTTCAGTAGATGTTGTATCAACAATCTCGTACAATGGAATGCGTAAGCTGGATATTATGAGTATACTCTGAAATTCTAGCACCATGACGCTTAGAAGCAGCTAGCCCAAATTGAGTCCCCTTTTAGTAGAGCTTCACAGAGTTGATTCTCAATCAGAATTAGAGAATCTCTACCAAACATTATTTTTAGGAAGAGATTCTTGGTTCATTCTGTGAAGTAATAATTTTTTTAAATAAACTAAGAAACTTGGAGCTTGTAAAAAGTAGCATCCTGATTCTCTATCCTTAATTCTAAAAATTTGTCATAGAGAATCACTTTTGATCACATAATTACTTCTAGAGAAGCTGTGTCAAAGGGGCCCTAAATGAAAAAAGAAGTCCAATTTTGGGTGCATGATCAACGAATAGTAGAATTGAAGTTTGTTTTTTTTTTGTTTGCACAGAACAGTCCAAGTGGACATTTGCTTGCACCAGACGAAAAAAATATATTCGTGTATAACTGGATAATGACACTTGCTACGGAAACACTGCAGTTGATACTCCGCCGCATATATTCAGGATTCTAGATGCTGTAAATAAGAATGATATACTTTGCTAAGTGTATGCCACTATTGCCGTCGTGTGGTGAATTGATGGATACTAAATGGTGTCGATGATTTTCCGAATATTATCAGATGCGTCACTCAGGTTTAATATGCTAATTCTGAGAGGGCGATATGTTGCTAGTGACATTTTTTTTCAGGTGGAAGAAGAGGGCGCCTGTCTTCCTCAAAACACAGTGCAGGGAATGTATTCTTCGGTGGCGTGGCACAATACTCCTCCGTTGAGCCAAGAATTAGTATCTTTTAATGGGAACAGTCTATTACAGCCGCGGCATCAGCATTAAACATGGTTGCCACATGTATGAATACTGATGTTAGGTACAACAGATTAGCATCGAAATGAACCCTACAGATAATAAAATGAGCAAATCTACTTGGAGTAATAACTTGTAAGGGGTCACTATGCAATTCTTGTGTCACGTATCACTTACTTAGACTAATCAAACCAAGCATGGTGAACTGAAATTTATAGTAGTGACAGTACGCTTTAACCAAGTCATAATCTATCTCTATCATGATGCTTTCAGCTTTAGAGACTGTTGGCTTGGCCGCAGGTGCTTTCTTCTTCTTCATGGGGATTTGTGTTCATGCTGCTTTGGGAAGCAATTTCTGCTCCATCACTTTGACTTACGGCTCTCTTTCCTAGCGCCGCGCCTTCCTTGACTTCTTGCGTGGCCTGCGGCACTGCAGTACCTGAAACAAGTGCTACTTTCATGAAATATAAGTATTTTTAGGTTTGGTTAAAGTTAAATTCTTCTAATTTTTAGTAATAATATCTAGAAAATTACATAATTTCAAAAATAAAAGATATTTTTTATGAAACCTTATTTCATGATGAATCAAAAATTATAACTTTTATATAATAAAACATCATTAATTCTTCATTATCAATGGTCAAAGTAATAAAAGTTTGACTTTGACTAAATCTAAAAATGCTTATATTTTGGAATGGAGGGACTAGCTCAAAATAGTTTGTTTAAAATTTTATCAAAGCTGTCACCCACACAAGCTGGACCACGCTTGCGAGCTAGTAGTATGTTTTTCGTCCAACCCCATGTTTGTTAAAAGCAATCAAACACTATCGGTGCAGTTAGCAAAACGTGAGCGCTGAGCGGACGGGGGTCGGATCCGAATTGTGTGGTGGAAAGAAGATGGTCAGATAGATAGCCTTCTCACGTTATTTCATATTTCTAGTCTCTAGCTAGACCATGTTTTCTTGCCATGCCACTGAAACTTCACTGAGACCTTGCTGTAGGTTTCGTGAGAAACGAGACCTTGTTCTGGCTAATTTTGGTCAACATATGCCTCCCTATCTTTTTTGACAAAGTTTAGGTGTTATAAATATTCTAGTGACCAAAATTAATTTGAGGAGGATGAAATGCATCGGTCATTTTTTATTCTAAGGGCGATAACACTATCAGCCATAAACTCCTAGCATTGTATCACTAAAACTTGCTTGCTTTAGCCTCCACTCTTTCTCCAGGGATGAAGGAGACCATGACGACACTTTTTTGAGGGAGACGTCACTTATATGCTTAAAATCTTGATCTCTACTCTCTTTATTTTACAATTGTTCGAGTTAAGCCAGAGAGATATCACCTCAGATGAAAACATTTGTCAAGAGAGTAACTACTAGTGTCTTTATATCTCTAACTGAAATGCTAACATACAACATCACTAACTCTACAACATGGATTTTATATATCTTGCAAGAACATAATATTTTATTTCCTTGAATTGAACTATTAAATGCAAAATCCAAAAACATGTCAACTCCTTTCCTGAACTCATCAGTTTGTCTACATATAGTTAATATAAGTTCATGACATGAGACCAAATGCTAGCAGGACGTTAAATCTAATATTTAATGGAAAATTACAGTATACCTATGCAAATTCATCCATCTTTTATCCATTGTATAACTTTTGCCAAAATTAATACCAAAGGAGAATATATGAAATAGATTGATGCGCCTACATAGTAGTGACACACATAGGATCAGGAAAACAGACACATTCAAGCAACAATCAAATTTGATGACAAACATTAAAACATGCTTACCCTATAGAATTAAAATTTCGCTGTTGGTACAATTAAAAGAAAATATCAGCTGTTGTTTAAGTGGTTGATGGTCTATGCCGACACCAAATACAATCAACTAGGCTGGTGCAGTCCTAATATTGCATCATAAACAACGGAAAAATGAGAATTATTTTATTTTTCATTATAAAATTTTAAACAAATCAGAGTATGCGATGTCAAGCATTTTATGTAAAATATTTGCAGTGTTCTTACTTGTATATTTGAATCTCTTAGTAATACTGTCCACAAACGAGCTCAAAATTTAGTGCCTAAAACAAATTGGGGATATTATTTGTTCAGTTATGAAGCATCTCACATAATCTGTAATGGCAAACTTATGAATGAGCTTTAAATTTAAATGACATAAAAAATTTTGCTTGCAGAATCTCCAAGTACCAAAGAGCCATCAAGTCCAAATCTTGTATCTTTCATATTGATTATCTCTAAAATAGCCACATCCACACAATACTAGTCAATCAAATAACATCCTGTACAACAAATAGAATCAAATTGTGAGGCCCATGGAAAAAGGTCCAACTCGCATAGCTTATTGATTTTAGGTAAAACACAAGAAATAGTCCTATTTTGCTAGTTCAAAGAGGTATATATCAACTTAAATAGCCAGTGACCTAAAGCATAGTAACTCTAGATTAATCGTTTTACGGGAAGCGAGAACGAAAGCGTTAGGGAGTTGCTGTGTAGCTGTGTTCTATGCAGCGTGTGTGTGGGTATAAGCCATATTTGGGCCTGAGCTATTACACCTATAAAGATAAAGAAGAAAACCTACCTTACCGGAGAAGTGCAGGAAAGACCGAATACTCTCCCACCATAGTAAAGATCGAGGTCATCAACAAAATGAAGCAATGCGCACGATGAAGACCCCCTTTCTAGCACACCGACTGTCGGTGTTTCGTGTCACCGGCACAGTAGAATTTTTGAATCGGAGGAGGTTCGTGTGTTCTTCTTGTTGATGTGACCTAGGGATAGCCTAGTTCAGCCAGGCGCGGAGGCGTAATACTTATGTCTAGGGATGAGAGAGTGGATCGTATTCGCTTGAGAAGGGGTTACAATGGCAGTAGAATTCTTGTTCGATCAAGAACCCTTGGGTGTGTCTATGTGTGCGTATACGGGCTGATGAATCAGATTCGTCTTCGTCTCTTTGCTCTTGTGCCTAGGGGGTCCCAGCGCAACCTTATATAGGGGTCAAGTCGTGGTTACAAAGCTTAGCGCCTACGAAACCGAGTGGCCTCTGACGAGTGGAACCACGAGCATCTGGATTGTTGTGCCTGACGACCTCTGAGCACCAGATCATCTTGACGTCATCCTCGTCTCTATTCTTTGTCCACCACGGATGGGGCAAAGTCAGCTTTCCCTCTGTCATGCAGCAGACAGTGTCAGTAATATCTGCTTCTGTCGGATGGTAGTACGGTGCCCGACCCAAGGGTCAGACGGGTAAGGTAGTTCCGATCTTCGGATGGTCGGATTGTGACTTTGGGCGGCCCCGAGCCTCAGATGGTCGGGCCGTGTCTTCGAGTACTCCGACCTTCAGATGGTTGGATCACATTTTCGAGACTTAGCGAAATTGGGTCGCCAGCGAATTCTGGTAAGACCCACAGCATGATGGGTCGTCTTTCATAGCTTGACTGGGCCGGATCGTAGGTATCCGAGATATATAATCCCAAGAGCTATAATCTGCATTTATTAGCATAAGACATACTTCTTTGGTGTACTAAATTATTTTTTATTCATATATGAATTAAAAGCTTCAAATGTGCTACATATATAAAACAATTAGCAAGATGTACCATCAAGAAATAAAAAATAAATCAAAAAAATTAGAAGAATAAGTACATACACTATCCATTATTAAATTGTTGTCGCCGTTGACTATTCATCTTATTAAAAAAAAGTGTGATAAATATCATATTTTTTATAATTTTTTATCATTAAAATTATTTAAAACATGACTCATAATTTTACATAGTTGAACTAATATTTTGAATAAAATGAATGGTCAGATAATATTAAAAAATAACAACGATAAAAATTTAAGAATGGACAGAGTATCAACTATTTTGTTTAAAATTTTTAAGACACAACGGGCCACTTGCACAAGGAGCAAGGAAACGAGGAGATCCTGCCATTTCTATTCATTGTTCAAAGAGGCAATATGCCCTATTTTAATTTTGATCTATCTCAACATTTATATATCATAGACCCCTGAGCAGCGCACCAGCTTTGCCTGGCCATCTGGACCGGGCTAAATGGGCGAGCACCTGTGCGGACAAATTTGATGGGGATGGCCCTATGTGTCGGACCATGCTTGGGCTGAAAACAAGGCACGATGGGCGGGCTGACCCAGCACGGTATGAATTATATAAATTATTTATTCTTATGAGAACAGATAAGCTATATGAGATATATCAACCTTAATTGGTTCCGCTTATAAACGGATTATCATTGGAAATAAACCTTAAGCCCACCCAAACACCCCGCTTAAAATTTGGCTTACCACACAATCGGCTTGGGAGAGAAGCCACAATACACAGCAAGCTCGATTTTCTCATACGCGGAGTCGACGCCGTGGTGGAGATAAGCGAAGGTTATTCCCTTTCGTGCCCCTCCCTGCAGACTTGCGCCGTCCCCTTCAGCGCTGCTTCTCCCTGGTCCCGCCGTGCTCCCTGCTGCCGCCGTGCGCCCCCTGCTCTGGCCCCGCCGCCGTGCGCCCCACGCTCCCCGCCCTGCATCCCTGCGACAGCACCTTGCAGGCGCCTGAGCACGCCGCGATGCACCACCTGCCCTTCTCCTCGCGCATTTCGTGGCAGACAGAGAGAGGAGGGCGTTGGGGAGAGGGGACCAAGATTGAGGATTTCGGTTGGAGGCAGGAGACGGTTTGATACATTATTCGATTGGACGGGTGACGGAGCCATCAGAAACAAAACGTGTTCAATATAAAAATGGCTGGCCTCTAATTAGAAAGGTTTAATTATATTTTAATGGCTTCTAATTACATCTGTGCTTGTGTTGTTAAGAAAGGAAGGAACAGTTCAGTAACTCAATATTATTTATTAATCTGTTTCAATGTCATCACTATTGTATTTGGACTTTTAGTGATATTTTATTAAATTTATGACCTTTAATGCCTCTTAATTATATTACAATATAATTATATTTAGCAACTTAAAAAACATCATTAAAATAGAATTCTCCACCTCTCCAGCATCAAAATAAGCTATTATACACCTCAGGAGCAATTCACGAGCACAACAGACAATCTTATAAAAAAGAATTGCCAAATTCCTCGCTTATTCAGATAACAAAATTTTCAAACAACGATTTATCAAAAAAATATTTTTATCAAACAATTGAGTTTCAAAAAATGGAACCAAACGTAGCCATCGTATCAAGACTCACCGTGGGTGGACGCAGTCTCACCGCAGCATTCAATGGGCCTGGCAGCCCAGCGTTGAAGTCCGCACCTATGGTGACCGTCTGAAGATACACCGTGTGTCGTTAAGGCACTGTTTGTTTTAGGTTTTCAATTGGCTTTTTTAGCCAGAAGCTAATACAAATAATACAAATACAGTTTTAAAAAACTCACTTTTAAAAAGCTAAAAAGTAAACTTCTGATAAAATAAACTAAAAGTTGAAAAACGCATCATAAATTACTTTTTTGATTTTTAGTGTATAAAAAAGCTAAAAATATACTTACAAAAGTTAACATTCAAATTTATCAGCAAGCTTTCAACTAGCCACGAACTTGATTTTCTAAAAACTCAAAAACAAAAAAACCCAAACAAATAAGGTCTAAAGTCGTCTGTACTGGGTATGGGCTCTTTTTTCCTTTTCAACATCGCCTGCTGCCCCCGCCACCCTTGGCAATGCAGAGTCCCTCGCATGCCGGGGCCAGAGCCGGACTCTGACCCTGCAGTGAGATATGTTTAACCTACATCTCCCCCAAACAACCCAGTCAGTGAGGGCCGGTGTTGACCCACGCCGAATGGCAGGGGATTAGTATCTTTATAGCTAGAGCGGCTCCAGCGTTCTTTATAGCTATGGCCGCCCCAGCGTATACTCCCAGGCCACATCGCAGGCACGCCTCTGCCATTGGATCGGCATCGTGCATGGGTGCGTGGGGCGACGCAGGTGCTTGCGGGTAAGAAAGGCACCACATGCGTGGTGGGCCCCTCATCCTCTGCTCTCTCCCTCTCTCTCTCTCTCTCCCCGCGTCCCCTCTTTCTTTGGCAGGTAGGGGGCGGGCTTCCGCCATGGCACCGCTCCTCGTCGTCGCTGGCCAGGGGATCGAGATCGCCTGCCTTCACTTGAAAATGAAGGCACGTGACTGCACCCACCGTCCCAGCAATCCGATCTGAAATGAACGGACAAGATGGAGCATTGCAGCACATAAGTAAACAGTAGATTGCTACAGTAACAACAGAGTAATATCGCTGCAGCAGTGCCCACCGGTAGGAACCTGTCCACCTTGTGGATCTGGATCCTCTCCAGTAGAGAAAAAAAAAATGCATGTGCTATAGTGTTTTACTGTTTGCCAGTGCTACATGGATAAATCTGGGTTGTTTATCTTGGGTCGAACGGTTAGAAATGTATCCCAATTTATGATACTGTAGCTCTCAATTGATTTCATCAATGCAGGGGCATTTAGTTTGTCACACTCGCTCAAATCACTTTTCACTTCACGGGCGTGAAGGCAGAGAGTTTCGATCCCTGCCCATGAGGGAAGTGGTTCCCCTGCCAACGGCTCATCACGGCCGGGTCATTGGCAGGTGGGGCTAGGGGCCACCCGGCAGTGACCGGACAGCACGGTAGGCATTCCCCATGCCCCCTCACCATCCACCTCTCGGCGCGTCAAGCCGAGGAAGTTGAAGTAACCATTGAATAATTCCAAGATGGACTAGGACGCCCTAGACAACTCAGATCTGGTCCCTTCCTCCTCAAGATGGCGCAAGACGTGGTCTCCAGTACCTCACCCTACTCATTGCTCTCCATCCACAGGGGTTTGTGGGCCCGGGGGAGGGGTTAGGGTCGGGGTGGGGAATGTGTTGGGCATGGCTCTGTGTTGTCTGTCATGCTAGGTTTGATTTCGGAGATCCAGCTTTCATTGGGAGGGGTAGAATGCTTGCTGATGCGGTGAAGGTTCATGCACTGGAATGCTCGCTTGCTGCCCTGCGCTGGATTCCTCTTTCTGATCACGGATCTGGGGTTGCTTTGCTGACTGTTTTCTGTTCATCTTCGGCTCGATTTTGCGCACATGCAAGATTGGAATCAATGGTGAATTACCCATGGCAGCGTTTGTCCTCACCTGTGAGCACTTGCTTTCTATTGTTTAACCAATATTAATTGCTTCGATTGTGGAAAATTTGCTTGATTGTTTGATGAGTTTATTTTTCTCATCATGTGATTGCAATCATTGTAACAGCCCATGGTTTGAACTAATCAAGCATGAATAAAGTTTACGTTTAAAGCAAGTTTTTGTCTGTTGTTTGGATCAAAGGTTTTTAGTTTTGGCTGCTCAGTATGTTGGGCTACGGCTTCCTTTCCCACCGCGTGGCCCAGTGGGAGATCGAGCGGCCGGCCGGCCTGCTCGCGTGCTGGGCGGAAGCCCGCTGGGGGCTACCGATCTCACCTGATCGGACGGCTGTGGTGCGGACTCCTTGCGGTGTGTCCAACGAGCGCTGTGGGATCGACACCAACCCCGTAAACGGATTTTCTCAGCATCAGTTAGTGGCATCTGAGAGGCCGTCGAATCTGACAAATCAGTGATCTAAATTCACCCAATTCGGATCCATCTACTTTTTTACATGGAAGCTCATTTTTTATAGACACAATTAATACCACCTGACTGCAGGTTTCCTTTTCTCCACCAACCCCGCTTCGGGGCCTTTTAAGACCAGCGCGCCGGGTGTCGAGCAACCCTAGCCTGCGCGCCGTCGGAATCCAGCCGCACGCGCACCCTTCTTTCCTCGCGCCGCAAGTTCCGAGCGAGCTGCGGCCGTCGGTCCTCGCCGCGGACGCGGAGTGCCGGTCGATAGACGGAGTCCGCCTGCAGGTGCGCGCGCGACTGGTAGTTCGTCCGTGCCGAGCTCGCTACCCCACTCTGACCCGCCTACGTTTCAGTCGTCGGAAGCGTTACCGGTCGAGAGTTCTTCGTCACAGTTCGTTTGACCGTGCGGCTACCGTCTTCCTCCGGTGAGAACTTTGGTCCCAACCCTCGTCCATGTTGCCTGGTGTATTACCGTATGATAAGTTGAAGTTTCGCTGTGTCGAGTTCAGATCAGCAGATCGCGGCAGTTCTTCGCTGTTCGGGCGCCGCAGCACCAAGTTTCTCCGTCGTCTCCTCGTGTTCGGTCAACCCCGCAGCTTCGTGTCTCTGCGTTCAAGCCCTGGGTGAGCAGCCCCGTGCCCGCTTTTGTTTCGACGTCTCTAGTTGTTGGTTAGAATCGTGCTTCAAGATGCCATCGCAGGCTTTCCGTTTGGTGAGAGAGAGAGAGAGACCTGGTAGCGTAGTTCTGTGGCAGCAAGAAAGGAAGAAGCTACTGTTTAGGCCGAGCGTGAACCAGCCGGAGAATAGAGTAAGAGAAAGAAAGGGATCGTGGAATGTGAGTGCCAGTTTGCATGGTTCTGTAGCCAGGAGAGTGCTAGCGCCTTGGAGCTTGGTCTGGTTAGCTTCAATCACGTGAAGCCTGACTGTACTAAGGATATTCCTTTTTCTTGGAATTTCTTTTGTACGGCTAATCTTCGGGATTTAAGGGAGTCCCTTAGAAGTTCCAAAGTTTATCAAAGTTATCCCGTTAAATCCGTCTCATCGAGCTCTTCACGTAGGTTTCCTCCGGGATCCGAGTTTGGAACATTCAGTCCCTTAATTTGAATTCGAATTTAATTATTCAAATTTGAATTTTCCGTTTAATTAGTTGTCACATGTTTTTCGTGTTGCTGCTCGGTTGAAGACGCTGCGGAGGAGGACCGTAAGTCTGTGCTGTTCGATGACTTGGACCCCGACTATGACCTGGACTTGCCAGACAAGCCGCGCTCCTTAATCAGTTTTCTACCTAATTTTCAAACTGCATGATTTGATTGCAATCCTAATTGCATACCACTTATTTTAAAATTTTGCTACTAATATTTCTAAGTCGTGTCTATTTATCTTTCCACAAATATTGAACTCTAGGATTGCTATTATTTATTTATTTAATTTGTTCAGCCATTCTTAGTCGCATTTATTTTATTATCTTTATCTCAACCTATCATCATAAAATGAATTTGTGTAAAATGATTCTGAAATATGCTTCAAATGTGTGTTTTACAAATAACTATATATGTACTATTTTCGCAGGGGCATGCTAGTGTTTGAGACGTTGGGAGACTTTCGAAAAGTCCCTATGAACGTACCTGTGACGGATACGGCGGGTACAACGGAAAGGTTTAGGTCTGGACATTTCTGTGAGACTTGTTGGTAGTTGGTGTTGAGACTAGAGAGTGGCTGCCTCTGGCAATTAAAGACCGAGTTCTTCGAGCTTTGTGCCTCAGTTGCATACCATGCATACCACACGACTCTGTATGGACAATTAGTTGGATCTTGAAGGTTGCTGAGACTGGTTGCTTACCTGTAGACTAGCGGTGTTGTGTCAGTGTAGTGTCGGTTTACGAACTTCTATATGAGATTGAGATACGCTACTTGATCAGTGGTAGGCTTTTCACAGCTTTAGGATCTAGTTGCGTAGGCAGTTGAGATCCTGATCTTGGAGGACAAAGCTTGTGGATGGGTTTTGTGTGGTTGTTATACTTGGGTTGTGATCACAATTCCTTGTATGGCACCACATCGCGTGGGTCTAAGTGCATAAACTTTACAGAATTACAACCAATGCGCATTGCCACATCCAAGTTGGGACACCGCTTGATTTGTGCTCCTCGAGTAGTTTTGTTTTCTTCTCTACCTTCTGTTTTAAAATATTTTGAACTCCGGCCTTTGAGCTGTGGCCAAGTGTGGAGGTTACACCGACATTTAAAATGAACCCGTTCGGAATAACAAAGATTTCTGTGAGGCAAAATTAATAAAATTTGACAGTTTTAAAATAAAACTTCTTGCATTTAAAATAAAATATTTAAACTTGCATTTAACACTTGAGCCAGGTTTCATCCTTGAATCTATGCTTGCATGCATACATTATTGTTAATTAGGACACGATTTGCTAATTACTCGTACTCACGGCTTCTCGTGATGATCTTTTCAGATGACAACCAAATCTTAGACTTCAGCTACGTTTGAGACGAGTCTTGAGGTTTGACTTCTACCGTTGAGTGCCTGTGGTGGATGAGGATCACCGTCCGGTTAGCTTCAGTTGCTACTTCCGCTTTGATGTTTTGTTGCTTGGATTCTCGCTAGTCATATTTTTGCTCTGAGATATTTTTTCAGCCTGTGTGCTGATGGGTCTCGTTGGAGGATTAATGCTTAATAAGTTCTATGGATGTATAGATAATCTCGCAACCTCTTATAATTGACAAAAGCATAAGAGATCGGATCTTATTAAAAGATAAAAAATCCGATCATTACAGTTACCAATAACAATTGTTTCATCTTGGATTCATGTGGATTGGACCACCAGGACGGCTTCAGGGGCATCAGTCTCAAGGTCGTCAAGCTGTTCGACCAGGTGCTGCCCTGGGTGCAGGAGTCGTCTGCCATCTGTGCCATCGCCAAACCTCACCACACTGAAATCCAGCATCCGTACCCTCTCCTAACTATTGTGATCTGCAGGATACCGACAGCATTCGTCCTCACCCGTGAACTTGCTGTCCAATGTTTAACAAATAATACTCTCTTCATCTCAAAATAAATATCATTTTAGATTTTTAAATTTCTCTTTTTAACCATTCGTTTTATTTAAAAATGTTTTTTAAAAATATTTATTTTATTGTGAATCGATTCATTATTAGAAGTACTTTAAGCTTGACTTGTTCATTTTTGTATTTTTAAAATGTTTTTGAATAAGATAAATGGTGAAAGGTTGATTTCAAAAACTCAAAAGACGGAAGAAGTAGTTTCTCTTTCAAAAATTTGTCGGTTTTATGGGTTTGGACTTCTTGCTTTTGCAGAGAATGCCGAGTTTGTGGATGACATCCAAACTAAGATCTTGCCGAGCATCTTGAGTCCAACGGATGTCACCTGACGAAGCTTTCAGTAGTTCGATTATATGCGAACATGGAGTCAGTGGTTGTTCTATGACCCTACGGAGGCAGCTGCTATCAAATGTTCTAGATGTGAGTCACATTAGCCTTAAACTAATCCATGTGCCCCTAGTGACAAAACGATATAATCTAGTCCGAACCGAGATATTTCTTTGTCAGCATATTATTTATAATATAATGTAATATCAGATGGGATATGATCTGAACTTGCTAAGGTGACAATATGCATACCCGTTAATCTTCACTCATAAACATCTCACTTGGTGGTAGCCGGTCGTCATCCGTCGTCGAAAACATGCGCCGACAGGTGGGGTCCACAGCCATCCACCGCACGCACAGAACTAGCGCCCTGCTTCCCTAGCCTGCCGGCTGCCGCATCCACTCCACCGCTGCCCGGGCCCACGCCGCCACCCCCCCGATCTACGCCGCTCCGCCCAGACCCGCATCGCCGTCGCCCAGCCTGCGATGCTCTACTCGGGCCCACGCCGCCACCTGCGCCATTCCGTCCCGGCCGTTAGAGACTCCGGCGAGCGGCAGCAGCGATAGGGGTAAAGAATATTTGGGCATTCTTGACCTGTGCAAGAAGAAGCTCCCGCTCAACCGCTCCAGTGAGATGAGATATTCCTTCCTTTCTTTCTTTCTTGATCCCACTGCAAGATTTGATGAGATCCGCCGCCGCCGCCGCCGCCGCAGTGCGAGCAGGCTCTGGCTCGAGGAGGAGGCTGCCGCACGGGGATTCTCGCTCGTGGTGCAGGCCTTCAAGATCCTGCCTTGGTGTGATGGCTTCGTCTCCAACTCCATGTGGTCTCTGCTGCTCACCCCGTTGGTCAAAGCTGTTTATCCACTTACTCGACGATTTGGTGGAATTTAGCAAACCAAAACAAGAAGGTAATGGTTGGTGTTTGTGGTTTATACGTATAGATTCGTTCTGTTATTTCCCTCGGAGAGGTGGAAATAGAATAAGTTTGTTACAAGCATGCCAGCTAATGGCCACAGGGCAGGTACTTATACATGCTAAACACGTTCGCTAGCCAGCTAAATCTCACACTAACACCAGGACCCATTTGATAGGTTTGAACAAGTATTTCCCGCCAAGCCGCTTCCATCTTCAGAATGCGAGTTCGTGACAATCCCCTCCCTTTAAGTTGGCACTTGTCCTCAAGTGTCCGGGAACAGCGTTTGATAGTAGCCCAGTAAAATGAAGGAAATGTGGACTCGATGAAAGTTGCATCTTCCCAAGTTGCCTCATCCGGTGATGCATCATCCCACTGAATGAGCCATTGTGTTACTGGCAAATTGTTGCGAGGAATAGAACGAGTTTTCAGAACAAAGACCAGAACATATTTGATTTTGCCATCTGAGTCCACTAATGGCAAACCAGAGCTTGGAACAGCATGGGAGCCAATGTGTTTCTTTAGTTGACTGACATGAAAGACAGGATGGATCTTGGCAGTCTCAAGGAGAAGAAGAAGCTTATAGGCAACATAGCCAATCCTTTCCGAAATCAGAAATGGGCCATAGAATTTGGTTGTCAACTTCAAGGATTTCTTCAAGCCAAATATTGTCTGTCTGTAGGGCTGCAATTTTAAGTAAACCATGTCCCCAACAGTATAAGAACGTTCTGAACATTTAGCATCAGAAGATTTTGATGGGACCTTGCCCACCATATGGTCCAGTAATAGGCGGGACTGTGGGTAGTATCCGTGCATGAGGCCTTTAACAGATGGTCTTGGAAGATTGCCAATACATGTCACACAGACAAGTATCATTTCTTTTTTTTTAACTAAAATTATAAACTTAAATTTTGATACCGTACCAATGATGTATACTAACACTATATATCACTTAAATGATCTAATTATCAATGATGAGATTTGATAGTTTTTATAATTTGAAATATTCACCGTTGCAATATAATCTACTTGTGATCTTAGCCAATAGGTTATATGTTAAGTATATGTATACTTTGTAACTTTTGTTCCGTGGCAAAGCACGGGCATTGATCTAGTACGGATAAAAATGATGTATGTTTATGAAGCCTTTTGCCTCCTCAACATCCCATATTTTTATTGTTCCACTTGCTGCACCAGCACCAATTGTAACCTCATAAGAGTAAAAATGAACAGACTCAACTGGACTTGTGGGGCCTGTTAGGCTCTGCAATGTTCAAGGCAATTGAACAATGTAAGTTAGTGCCATTGTGCCAGTGAAGAAAAATGCCATTACACATGGAATAGCACAACATCACACATGGAACAGACCAAACGCTTAATATACTGAGCACTTGCATGTATGCTAAGCTGTGCTTTGAGAAGGAACTGTTAGCAGGGACCTACGGTGAGACTCAAACTCGCCTTACGGACCCTCCACCCAGCTGATAGGGTTGATTGTACATTGGATAAAAGATGCCGCACTGAATTCAATTTCGCCAGAGACGATGATGAAAAACTGCAACCAGAAAGCATATCTACAGACATCCAAACTTTGCAGATTGCAACAAAATTAGATTAAGTAAGCTTGAACAGTTGGCACTTTTTAAATTCTAAACCTAGTATGTGGCAACAGACAAAAATTATGCAGGTGTAATAAAAATTAGAATTATTGAATAAAAAGATATACATGCTCAAATAGGTTATGATAATAGAAAGAATATGATTCACATACCTTGAAAACAATATGATTCACATACCTTGAACCTTCATTTTGGCAATTGTTTTCTTGTGCTTTGTTGCAGTTCCTTCACTAAGTAATTCTGATGTGTGTTTAGCCATGAGCTCATCTTCTGATTGTAGCAAGGCATTTTGCAAGCTAAATGAAACAAAGTGAATCAACTTTGTGAAGTGTTGGATTAAGAGTGTAACAAACAAAAATTTGTAGAATAACCGGCACAAACAAGTACATTGTGCTATTGCAAGGGTACAAAAGAAATAAGGACTCAGCTTCTGAAACATGCACACATAAAAAAACAGTTTGTGCATGTTGAAGGTAATAAACAAAGTTTAACATTTTTTATCTACCTAAAGGAAGTAATTAAGCAATGCGTAGATGCACTTTTTAAATGAGGCATCTTCAGATCATGGGTAAGAGAAAACTCACGAATTTGTATCTCACAGCAGTGTGCATTCGTTTTCCAGAAAAATTGGGGCTTCCATGGAGCCTCTAGCCCATGCATGAAGGCACAGGCGAACACAAGCATCGTAAGAGCATTCCAACATATACTTAAAATTTCAGTACCTAAACTCATATTTAGGTAGTTAGTAAATCAGGATTAGTATCTAAAAATGTTTCCATCTCCAATATATACCAATATTTAGATATGTAAAAAAAATTCAATATGCCGTGTCATCTATTTTGTGGTTCATGAGCTGTTATTTTTGTTGGCCTGATTTCTAATTTAGGTTTATACGATCCAAATCCGAAGCCTCACGAGGGATTGCGGCTCCAATCGAAGGCTTCAGGCACGTCATTCACCGGCATGCTGTGCTTGCTCATTCACGATGCAACCTGTGTAGGAACCATGGATGGACAAGCAACTGAGATGGGATTGCTCCATTCGTGAGCCTCACGAGAAAACAGACGCGCGTGTACCACCTGGTGGCAGCCGTGCGACCGAGAGGCTGATTCACGCGTGGAAGGCTTGATTCTCACGGGAGAAGCCGGATAGGGCCTCCTATCGAGTACCTACATTTGGATACCGAGAAACACGGTATCTTAGGTAGCAGGTAAATTTAGGCTGTTTATTTAGGTCACTGTTGGGGACTTATTTTGCTAATAATACCTATATTTATGTTTAACCATTGTGTTTAGGTATCTAGTGGAGTTGCTTTAAGTAAATATTGAATACCAAGGGCCTTGCAAACAATAAACAATTAAAGATTATGTTAGAAATGGTTATAGATCGGTAACACTTACAATCCCATTTGTTGGTTACCTGACATGAAAGGTGGGGGCTCGAAGAGGAATTGAGCTAGATGGCCTGCTTGCGTCCTCAGATGCTGTACAAGCGAGGAGCTCGCGCCCCATCGCGTGGCCCCAGAGGCCATCCAAGAGAAGAGCTCACGTGTCTTCGGAGGCAGTCCGCAAATTGTCCACGCGCCCCCACTTGCCACCAGATGTTTAAAAAAAAATATAGGAAAAATGAGTGAAAGCAAAATGAGTACTAATAGCCTACGTAGCCTGCCTCTGTTGTATAGGATTAGTCAGCCTTTGTTGCCTACGTAGCCTGCCTATGTTGTGAAAGCAAAAGGTGTTTCAGAAATTTCTTTCAAATTTCTCTAAAATGCAATCATACGTCTTCTCTTAAAATTCAAAGACATGGAACTAAGATTAGTGTTGAAAGATGTACCCATCTTCATTTCCCTTAGTTCAGCAATCTCTTTAAGGCAAGCGGGGCATAGAACGTACGTGAAAAGTGCGAGCGTGCCAGATACAGTTCAGTACTCATTGCAGCCTACAGCAGTATAGCGCAGGTGTGCTCGCTCACAATTCTTGCGACAAATCTCAAAGAATCTTACAATCTCAATGACAACTAAATGCTCCTGGCACAGCTTCACCTTTTTGAAACGCAACCATTTGATGAATCTGCGTTCTTCTTTGAAGTTCTTGGAACTTCACTCTGAGCTTTCAAGCCATTAGCTTCATGCTGGTATAGGGCTCAAGAAGGGTCACGCAGGGGTCGTTGTCATATTGCAGCACGGCAGCAGCTCGCTCAAACTCTTCCCTGAAAATCCTGATCGTCTGTCTGTCAACCACAAGGCCTAAATCATGGTCGGTGTCAAATGGATCCTCGATGCACATCAGATGGCGGTCGTTTCCGATGCAGAGTCGTCCAGTTCTTCTCCTGCTTGCTATTACTCACAATATATCAGACCAAGTGAAGCGGATTTTTAAGATTCTTGGAAAACCCAAATAAAATCTAATCATGACGATGCTGAGTGTTACGATTTAAAAGGATTGTTGATTCTCACATGACCGTCTTCCCCGAGCGAATAGAGATGACCTTGTTCCTGTAATCATGGTGGAATGCCCAGTAGTGGAAGAACTCCCAGAGCAATCTGGCTATGCTTTCCTTGTTTTCAGCACTAAAATCATGGAGTTGGTGAACTTTGTCAAAATATGCACATTCGGTACCATCAACATTCAGTACATATGTTGGTTCCATGGTCTGTAAAAGTTAGGAAAAAGGGTGCACATTGTATCAGGATGAAATTGAGCAATACAAGTCAACATAAAGATGAAGCTCTAAACAAGACTGTTTTATCCTTCCAATCACAAGTAACTCTAAAAAAGTTGGACTTTGACGCAAAAAAGGGGATCTGAAAAATAAAGAGGGAGAAAGAACCACCAATGCACCATAATTGTATGGTGAGCAAGCCATCCAACAAGAAGCTATAATGTGAAAAGGTGGGAATCCAGATGAATAGAACATAGCGTTGGTACATGTTGCGGATTCACTTCCGTGCTTCTAACAACATTGCCGAGTATGAGGCCCTCCTCCACGGTCTCCGAATCGCCATCGCCCTCAGAGTGCGACGGCTCTACATCAAAGGCGACTCCGAGCTTGTCGTCAATTAAGTGATGAAGGAGTCAAGCTACCGAGACCCGAAGATGGAGGCTTGTTGTCAGAAAGTTTGCAAGCTCGAAGGCAAGTTCGACGGGCTCGAGCTTCACGATGTTTTGCGCCGCGACAATGAAGCTGCTGATGCACTCGCCAAGATGGTCTTAGGGTGAGATCCCGTCCCCGATGACATCTTTCTTGAGATCCTCGCCAAGCCAACCATCGAGTTCAAGGACAACGCCGCTGATCTCGAATCTGAAGTCGCGGTCGGCGACCGACCCCCCGACCCAAGGGTCGGAGGTCATGGCCATCATCCTCGACTAGTCTCAAGGCATCGTTGCCTTCCTCCGGGACGGCACACTCCTGACCGACAACAACGAATCAAGATGTGTTGCCCGTTGTGCCAAGGTCTGTGTCTTGGTTGACAACGAACTCTACATGAGAAGCCTGAGCGGCATGCTCCAGTGTTGCATCCCTCAGGTGGAGGGTCGACAGCTTCTAGAGGACGTCCACTCGGGCATGTGCGGTCACCATGCCGCCCCGAAGACCCTGGTCAGAAAGGCTTTCCGCCAAGGTTTCTACTGGCCCAAGGCGGTCTCCGACGCTGAGTGGCTGATTTGATCTTGCGAGGGGTGCTAGTTCTACACCAACAGACGCACATGTGGGCCTAATAGCTGCAGACGATTCCGATCACTTGGCCGTTTGCGGTATGGGGGCTCGATATCCTCGAATATTTCCGTAAAGCGCCCGGAGGCATCACCCACTTTTTTGTTGCTGTCGACAAGTTCACCAAGTGGATCGAAGCAAAACCGGTGCTAAGCATTAGTGCCGGCCAAGCGATCGAATTCTTCTACGACATCATATGCCATTTTGGGGTCCGGAACCCCATCAGCATCGACAATGGTCGGTAGTTCGCTGGTCAAAAATTCTAAGAATTCTACAATGAGTACTACATACAGCTCGACTTTGCCTCCGTAGCCCATCCGAGGACTAAAGGGCAGGTCTAGCGCACCAAAGGGATGGTGCTCCAAGGGCTCAAGCCCCGACTCTATGAATCCATCAAGCAGGCAGCCGGACGATGGGGTTCAAGGGCTCCCATCCGTGTTGTGGAGCCTGCATACGACTCCGAATAGGATGACGAGCTTCACTCCCTATTCATGACCTTCGGAGCAGAAGCCGTGCTCCTGATCGACCTCGATTTAAGCTCGCTGAGAGTATGTGCCTACGATGAGGCAAGGTCAGAGGAGTCACTGTAGGACGCTCTGGATCGGCTGGATGAAGCACGCGATATTACCATACTCTGATTAGCTAAGTACTAGCAGGGTCTGCGATGACTAAATGCGCGACGGATCAAAGGTCGGGCTTTCTGCTAGGAGACCTGGTCCTCAAGAGGGTCCAGACCAGGGTCGGCTAGCACAAGTTGTGACCGCATTGGGAAGGACCGTACGTCATCAAGCGAGTTCTAAGACCCAGCGCCTACATGCTGGGGGATGAGAGCGGCAACGAACTTGCTAATGCCTGAAATGTCGAGCAATTGCACCGATTCTACCCCTAATAATATCAAATAAGTCAAAAGCTTTCAAGCTTTTTCGTCTCTCTCCTGCTCTGGGCCCCAAGCTCCGAGCCTCCTGTCCAAGGGTTGGTCCACACCCCGAACGTTCTCCCGGGTAGGTGTAACTTAACTTTGAGCGGCATGGCGGTCCAACCTCTCTTTTTCACTCTTCGCTCTTAAGCTCCGCACCTCACTTTTCATTTTTTGCTCTAGGCAATGTGTCTCGCATCCTAGAACTGTATCCCTGACCCACGCCAAGTGCGCGAGTGACTCTCGGACGAGCAGGGTAAACTATAAGCGTTCGCGTTTCAGTTTTTCTCGTGGCTAACGATTGATGACCTGTGGCTGGTGTGTGCTTTACGGCTGCATTGAGTCTGAACCTCAACCCTGCAAGCTATACCTGGCCTGGTCGCTCAACAACGTCTAACGGAACTCGAGAATGCAAAACACAACAAAGGTTACATTGTAAAATGAGGGTCGGTTTGTTGTTTATTTACAGCATTACCTAAACTACGCTACTCTAATCTAACTTTATGGTAAATGGTACTGCCGAGGTAGCCGCCTGAACCGCTCCCGCAGGAAACTTGGTGAGTTGAAGATCGAGCAGAGCCGACGTGCCAAAGGCTGCACCTCCACCGAAATCTCGTCGACCTTCTCGTTCGACGTCCCCACCCTGACGCGCCCAAGGTCCGCGTCCAGTTAGTGTGACCAGGCCTGTGCCAGAATCAGCGAACTCCCATCCTCAAGCGTGCCGATCATTTCGACCTTGATGAGCTCTGGCAGCTGCAGCATCACCTAGCGCAAGTGCTCCGATGAGATGTCGTCCTCGAAGACATCCACGAACATATGCGCGAGCATGGACATGACATTGCTCTTCAACCAGCCGAGCTCATGACGCGCGTCTGCAAGTGACATCAAGCTAAGTTCTACGACTCTACTTCAATAACTCAATGGCGAGTCGGACAAACACTTACCATCACACTCGTCGGCGACGGTGGCAGTAGCGCTCTTGGCGTCCTCCAGCTCCTTGAGAAGCTAAGCGATCATCTCGTCGGAGGTTTGCCGAGCTTCGGCCAGAGCAGTCAAGGTGGCCTCCTTCGTCGACAGCAGCTCGTCAGAGAGTTGGCCGACCTTCACCTCTCCAGCCGCGCGAGCTTTGTCAACAGCCATGCGGGCCTCCTTGGTGGTCACCCAGGCCGCGTTAGCAGCTGCGTAGGCCTCCAGAGCAGTCTCCGAAGTGCCTCCATCTCCGAGTCCTGGGAGTTAACCTGCTGCTGGAGCCCTGAACAAGACAAGGACGACATCATCACCGACCTAAAGCCAACCAGAAGACACGAAGAGACTTACACATCACGACGTGCTGACAGGTGGCAAGGTTGGCCAAGATTTTCACCTTTCCCGCCCGATGCTCATCGGCGCCCACCTGAGCTCGGAGGGCATCCCTGACCACAATCCAACGCTCTTCCCTTGCATCGGCAAGTTGGCAATGGAGTCGGAGCGCGTCTTCCCTGAAAGCATCCCGACCATGGCTCGCCATGAGAGCATCGGCAAAAGCCTTCTCCAGGTCCTCGCGGAGAGCGTGAACCTCTGCGCGTAGCCCATCTCCGGGCAGCGGCCAGCCCATTGCACCAAAGAGGGTCCCCTATGAGAAGAATGATCAACACTATGGATGGCAAAACAAATGATGGAAGCTTCAAGACTACGACTTACCCGGCACTCCAGCAGATTGGGATCCTGAAAGATGGCCCGGCACTCGGCCAGATCGTCTAGCACCTAGCCAAGGCTTGTGCAGGTGGCCAACACAGACCGGCGGATCACGCCGACCTGGCTGTCATAATGCAGCCAGGCCTGCGTCGCCACCTCGCCCGAGGGGGCGTCATCCTCCTCCCTGACCGCTGGGGGCCTGAGGTCAGGGGCCCGGCAACAACCGCAGCGGACATTGACGTGGTGGCCGTCACCACCATCTCGCTACTCTCCTCCCGGGGACCTTCTTGGGTCTCACCGGCAACGGTCGGTGCTGGCACCGCTGGACCCTCAGCAGCAGCGGTTGGGGATGGTGCCAGCACACCCTCCCCGACCACCACCTCCTCTTGGCCCTCGGTGCCGACGGCTGGGGGAGGCAGCGCTTCTTCTTCAACCACCGCTTCCTCCCGGCCTTCGACAGTAATGGTCGGGGGAGGCGGCAGCTCTTCTTCTTTGACCACCGGCTCGTGGTCCGGCGAAGGCAGAGGCGACGCCGTCGAAGACGCAACTTCTTGTGGGTCAGCCTCCCCTCCTCCAGCTTCGAAAGTTTCCCCCAACGCGGGAGCAGCCCCCGAAGGCTTCATGGCAACGATCGGAGTCGGGGCCCTGCTGAACTCAGCACTCATACCCAATATACAAACAAGACAAGAGAAATCTTCAATAATCAAATCAAAGTAAGAGGACTTACTCCGCCGATCGATGGATCGGTAGAGGATGGCCCCAGCTTGGCGATGAAAGGCCTGCAACCGGAGCCGCGAGGTTCCCACCCTACCACGACGGCTGTGGAAGGAGCGGCAGTAGCAGCAACGATGGCTGAGTTCGAGTCCTCACCCCTCGCCCTCTTAGGTGAGGATCCAGCAGCTTCTCCCGACTCTGAGCGGCGGTCGTCGAGAGGCACATCGTCGGAGGAATTGGAGTCCTCCATGTCGACGATGGAGGTCGGCAGCGATACGCTCTGAGCAGCAGCTGTGGAGGTCGGGCATTCCATGTCCTCCACATCGACGATGGGGACCTGCAGCGCTGTGCGCTGAGTAGCAGCCGTGGAGGTCGGGGTCGGAACGCCCGACCCTTCGGCGGCGGCAACGGTCGGCACAGAGACTGCTGGGAGACTCGCCCTCGCTGACTTAGACAACACAACCGGAGGCAGACCCCCCAGAGGTGCGCGAGTCGTCAGACCCCAGGCCGAGGACCTGGTCGGTGATGCCGCCACCCCGTCCTCTCCGTGGGGACGATGCCCTCCTCCTTCCTCGAGGCGCTTCCGTCATGCTCGATCCAGCCGCAACAGGCCCGGCTGAGCCCACCCGAATCGTGTTTGGCGTCGGCTCCGCCGGCACATGTGAAGGGGCGACACCAGTCTGCCACAACGTCGACTACACACGATCAAGCAATGACACTACGAAGACTCGGCAAACAAAACTTACAAAGAAACCACTTACCAGTGCATCCGACCAACCCTCAGCTAATGGCTCAGACCCGTCGATCATGTCAACGGTGACGTCCCCCTCAGAAGATGCGATACCCGAGCGACGACGTCCTCCTTCGACAACTCCACCCAACCACTTTACGGATGTCATCGAGGGGGCCAATGTAGGAATGAAGTAGCGAGCTCGAAGGTAAAGGGGCTGGACGCGATGCCTCACGAATGTTGCGACCAGCCCAGTGCTGGTCAACCCTTCGGCTCGGAGTTGTGTGATCCGCTGCAACAATGGCTGTAGCGCCCTCATCTCGACGGCCGTCGGCCTCGCAAATGACGAGTCACGAGGTAGAACCACTCATCGTTCCACCCCTTCAGCGACATCCGAAGAGGCACTCAGATGTACTTCCTCACACGCAAACCCTGTAGCTAGATCTTGGCACCCCTGACGTGTCGCCCGCCACGGCTCTCGGCGGGCAGGATGATGACATGGAAGAAGTGCTTCCACAGCGCGTAACGGGGAGCGATCCCCAGGAATGCCTCGCACAAGGTGACGAAGGTGACGACCTGCAGCACCTCGTTTGGGTTAGGGTGGTGCAGCCCAACGCCCTAGTAGAAGAGGAGGCCGCGGAAGTAGTCGCAGCACTGAAGCGCAAGCCGCGCTCGTAGAAGCCGGTGATGCTCACCAACTGCTGGTTCAATGGCGCCGGCACTTCTTGTCCACCCGCCAGACTCCAATTGACAACGACCTTCAGTTGGAGGATGCCCGTCTGAGCGTAGGCGTCGAGCTCCTCCTTGCTGGTGCGCGACTTCCTTCACGAAGCGGCCATGAGGACAACTGAAGCGGTGAAGACGGCGGAGATGACGATGACGACGAAGATGGCAAGCGCGAAGACGCTAGCGCAAGAACAACGGAGATGGAGAGTGCGAGGATGAAAGAAGCAATGGGCATGTTGGGATTCGAAATCCCCGCTCTGCGCCCCTTTTATGGAGTTGGGGCGAACGGTTTCACTCCCCACGACCCACGAAGCACGGCGCGTGCAGTTACTGCCTGCCAGGGCACCTGAACCGTCGGTGCCTGCCCAGCCATCCAATCTCCCAGGCGGGTTACTTTTTCACGATCTAAGATCCACCGTCCACACGATGTGGTGAGGCTGTCGGATTATCGGGTTCGCTCCTCGATATTTTCTATGTGTTCAGCGGGGTCAGACCCTGCAAACCAGAGCGACCAAGGGCCGCCGGCCAGTCGTCTGATCCGACCCAAGCTCAAAGTGCCAATCATGGAATTTGACCAGTCCGTATGATCCAACCTAGGGACTTATTTCCCAACTCTAGCGGATCGAGAAATTCAAGTCCTTCCTGTCCGACCCCGGTCTGTCAAGCACGAAAAGGACACCTTCGCTCAGCTGCGAGGTATCGCCCGCCCGCTGTAGCTGCACACCGCAACACTGCTCCACCGCCCGCTGTCATGCTGCCACGCCACAAGGCCCACTTCCAATGCATGATTCTCACTCACGCCGCCATCCGATGTCTATATGTCTCTAATTGGACATATATTGTTAAGCTATTGTTTATTTTTATCCAATTTTGCAAAGGTTTTCAGTGGCATAGTTAACCAATTGTTTATTTTTCTCTGCATTAACCGTCTGTATAGCATAATTGAAGCTCATTCAAGAAAAATAATTAGTAGAAAGGAATAATAAATATAAAAGAACTACATGATAGGCCCCATGATCCACAAAAAAATGCCTTCACTTTACGGAACTACTAGAATCCTGCAGTTTCCTTTGAGAATTATTACGTTCCCTAGAGTTTTTTACACACCCCAGGGAAAGATAGGGCATGTTTAGAAAACGTAGGGAAAGAGAATGGTTCACTACGGCTTTAACGGCTTCCTAGGAAAATCAAACTCTGTCTCTAGGAGATTTAAAGATTCCTAGGGAAATCAAACCCATTCTCGTCTACGAGATTTAAGTTTCCCAGGGAACAAACAACTGCCCACTCAAAAATTCACACCCCCCCCACCCCCCAAACTCCCATATCTTACCTCTCTCTCTCCCCCATTTTTCTCTCTCAGCTGTAGAAGGCTGGCTTCTGCACATAGAAAACACAGCTTACGGGGTTGTTTGGTTTATATCCCAGTTAGCCATACCAAAATTTGGTGTTAATAAATTGAGGGCAACTCCAAATCATTGATAAAAAAAGCATTTGGATCATAACCTTACTAAATTGATGGTAACGAGTAAGAAATAGCATTTAGATTGTAACCATATCAATATTTGGTAAAGATATTAGTATGACATGTGGAGTCTAAAATTTATTATAAATTTTTTAAGATTAAAATATAGTCAAGTGATATCTTATTTTATAAATTTAATTGAAAGGAGTCTAACTGTGAAAACAGATTATAAATCAGATATACCATTAATAAGATATAATTGTTTGAAACATTTTCATTCAAATGGTATTGGAATATGTGCAAACATTGAAACAATAACACCTTAGCACCAGTAGCTTTGGCAAGCTAGCCGGAGGCGCGGGCAAGGGAACCAGATCCACTGACTTTCCCCTTCCGTCAGATTGACGTTGGATAAAATCCACCGTCACACGTGTATCCAACGGCAGCGCTGCGTCGGAACCTTCGGCGCGGCAGCGGAGGGCTCCTGTGAAGCAGCTTAGAAAACCCATTCACCTTTTATTTTTTTAAAAAATCTAAAAGTTAAATTTTGGATGCTTAAAAATAAGGCTGATTTGTCAGCTAAATAAGAAATATAAATAAAAATTCATTTTTGGCCTAGTTTGGAACGGAGTAATGAAAAACGTAGAAATAAGGAAAAAATTGTAGGAACGAGAAAAATGTAGGAATGAAAAAATAAAAAAAACACATAAATACAAAATAGAGGATCGGAAAAATTAAGATGTTTGGAATGCAGGAATACAAACATAGGAATTAAAATATTAGTAGAACTTAAATAAATTTTTAAAAGCTATATTATCATTATTCATAGCACATAAATTAAATTAGTTGCTCAATCACTCTCTCTTTCTAATATCAGCTTTGAATTCTTTCTGAATGGTGAAGTTTCAAAAAAATCAAGGAAGTTTCGTAAGTTCCTAAAGTTTTTTAAAATTGTTCCATTAGTTTCGTCATGTCAAGCTCTAAAATGTAGGTGACCTCCGAATTTCTCCGATTTTTTAGTTTGGAAGGTTTAGTCTCATCATTTTAACTTCAATTGAATCTGAAAAGTTAATTTTCAGAAATTCAAGTAAGTTTCCTAAATTACTAAAGTTTTTCAAAGTTGTTCCCTTGGTTTTGTCTTCATTGAGCTCTTCGTGTAGGTGACCTCCTAATTCCTTTATTTTTAATTATTGCGGTTTTTCTCACTTTCTCTATTTCTACATTTTCCTTGTTTCTATATTTTTTTCTATTTCTATATTTTTTCTTTCCTCCATTCCAAACAGAGCCTAAACATAAAGTTTTTTTAAGGATGGAGAAACTAACTTAAAGCTTTTGGGTAAGTGTTTCTAGTTAAAATGAGTTTTTGTGAATATTTCTTATTTAGCTGTCAAATAAGCCTTATTTTTAAGCTTACTAAAGCAAACTTTTAAATTTTTAAAAAATAAAAAGACGAATGAGGTTTCTAAGCTGCTTCACGAGATCTCGAGCCAACGCATCACACGCACGTCCCTGTGTGAAAACACTGGCGTCACTTTGACACCAATATGCTACGACATCTAAAAAATCGTGCTCAGAGGAACCGGAGAGAGTTTGTCGAATAGTCCGACATTCTGTCGGATGTTTAGATGTGCAAAACACCCTAAATCCGAGATGACTTGTTGGATAGTGCAGCGCCGCGCCAGATACTTCGGCGATATATCGATTTTTGGTGTCAACAGTAGTACGATGAGCTGAGCCGGCCGCGTGCACAGATGCGCGTCCTTTTCATATGGGACTGATCGATCGAGGGAACCGTATGCTTATAGCTAGCCGCATACATGAAACAAAGTTGACGTACGTACCGAGGACTCGACTTCATCCTCCATTCTGACCACTAAATACAATCCCATGCATGGAGCAAATTTAATTACACCGTTAGCAATAATGAAAATCAAAGCTCAGCGATGGAGTCAAAATAACTACTCTCTATCCGTTCACTATTATAAATCATGCCAGCTCTGAACAAAGAAATTAAGAAAAAGTATGATACACAGGATACGAGAAAGAGAGATAGAGATAGAGATTTATTAGGAAGAGATAGTGTATTGAGAAAAGTGTAATGTGTACGTATTATAAAAAGTGAAAATGAAAAATATTGAGAAATAAAATTTGACTCTTAGAATGACTTATATAAGTAGTGAATGGAGGGAGTAGCAGACATCTACTCCGTCACGAAATGTAAAATAAACACGGAAGCTCTAGATTGAAACTTTCACTATAACAGGTGAAAAAGCTCAACGTCAGGGAGGACCTTGTACCTTAATTTAGGAATGGGCCTCGTGATGGCCATCTTTTCTCTTCATCACCCAACCACCTCCATCGTGTGCGCGCACTAGAGAAGAGAGTAGAGCATCGCATTGGAGAGAGGGTATCTACGTACTTCTATCAGCAATAAAAGCTGCTTTATTTTGTAAATTGGAACCAAATTCCATTAGAGTGATGCCGACCTCACATCGTCCCACACGATCAATTACATCATTTGGGTTTTGAAAAGATATTTTACACAAAAAGTATAATTTTATAACTAAAATTTGACCTTTTTATATATAAGATGTAAGTCATTTGTAGAGAACAGACTTATTTTTGTGCAAAAAGGAACATCACCATAATATAGGCCTGACTGCTTTCCATAATAAAGGTTTAAGTTCCTAACTTAGGGCGGATTGCTGTCTTTACAAAACATGTTGATTTAATATTTTAAATCTCTTTTACCATCAAAGTTTCATATAATATAATTGAATTGTTGGATAGACTAATGTGTAAGTTTATTTGTAAAAATAAAGATAACTCATTATCTTGTTATTAAAAAAATACCGTGTCTAGCTTTAGCGGAATATATACATCACAATATATAGTTACTTATCAGTGTTCTGACCATTGACACAGTAGAATTTACGTATTCGGAGAGGGATTCGGTGCGCTCTTCTTGTCGAGATGGCCTAGATTACGAGAGACTCAAAAGGTTAACCTAGTTCAGGCCACTACAGAGGTGTAATACCTTATGTCCAGAGAGAGAGTGGATCGTATAAGCTCGAAACAAGGCTACAATGGTAGAAGGGTTCTAGCTCGAGCAGGAACCTTAGCACGCGTATGTTGTGTGTGTAACTGTAAATTCTAGCTGAGAACCTGTCGTCTAAGTTCTCCGGTGCCCCTTTTATATAGGGGTCAAACCGGAGTTACATGGTTTGGTGCCTATGAAACTGGAGGCTTCTTGATGGGTGGAGCCGCGATCTTCTGAGAAGTTGATTCTCTGACGCCTGCTAGGGTCGGAGCAGCTTGTCAGTGTCCTTCGATCATCCTTTCTCCAGTGTCGAGGGACAAATCTTGCTTTACTATTTGCTTTACCGTCCGTCAAACCGCTTTTCCTCCTACTAATTCGCTCTTGAGGCGGTTCCCGTCTATGGTTCGGTTGGATTTTGTCATCAGACAGCCCCGACCCTCAGGTGGTGGGGCCGACTCTCCAAGTAGTCCCGACTCTTGGGGGACCGGGCTAACTTTTTGGGCTTTGATGCGATGAAGTCTTCGTAGGTTGTAGTTTCGATCCATGGGCCGTGATCTTTTGCTGGGCTTCTGTATTTAGCCTAGTGTCACAGGTACTCGTGGTATATGATCTCGACACCTACTTTGTTGAATTAAATTTTGACTAAATATATTATTTTAAGACCAAATACTACATAAAAATATATAATAATCCGATCAATTAGCTGTCTACTCCCTCCATATCTTTTTGTACGTTGTTCTGGGATCGTGGGGCGAAACCAAGAAGACCTCGCTATCCCTCGCGCTTTGTGCCAGCAGCATCAGTGCGCGAGAGACTGAAGTCGAGACAAGGACTGAAGGACTACAACTCATCAGAAACACAGTACGGGTCGCAATTCTTTGCAGTAATAGAGAGCTACTGTATTATAGATGGCTCTGCTACAGTAGCTATTTACAGATGTAGTAGCGGGAAGTCGCCGCATCACAACCTGTTACTATTCACATATGTATTTACTGCATGCTTGTTACTGTAGCAACAGATCTGAACCTTTGTTTCGAATTGAAGGTTAGTAACGTATCCAAATTCCTGCTACATAACCCTTCTGCATTTTGATCTCTGCAGGAAAGGATTTGAGTTCTTAGGTCATACTCCCTCATACCAGTTTACCTGCTTCCCAAGTTTTTCATTTCTCAGTATAAAAAAAATTTCACTTCTCAACATACTTTTCGATACACTTTTCGCTCTTCCTCCGATGCATCTCTATCACTGTCTCTCTTCTCATTGTTGTATGCATGCAGCCAAAGAGACAAGTATATTGGGACAGAATGAGTATAACTATATAATCTAAGAAAAAAGGTAACAGCTAGGATGACAAACAAAAAGAAAAAAGAAGGACTAATATATAACAATCATAGAATTAAAATATAGTAATAAGAGTTGAAAAATAAAAATTATTAGTCACAAAAACAATTACGTTAACTTAGGACCGACTGCTATTACAAAACATTGTAAGTAACAGGGAACCGACTGTTTTTCCATAAAAGCAATAAGTTCATATGGAGTGGGTTTTTGTAATTTTCCTGAGAAAAATTAATCTTCCAAGATATCCATCTTCATGATCAATGTGACCTTCAACGAATAGATTGTCCTGCATCTACACACGTTAACCACAAGGACCTGTCGTCATTGATCAGTATTTGACCAATGTATATACTCCCCTCGTTCATCAATTATTGTCACCATTGACTTTTGAGTTTCGTTTGATCATTCATCTTATTTAAATTTTTTTAAATAATTAGCATATATTTTTGTATATATTTCTTGAAATTTTAATAGTTCTTCCTACATGACATATAGCAAATATTTGTTGTAGTTGGTGCTACCGCTTGTTGCAACAGTCATCTCTATATGTTGTCATAGCAGCAGAATGAACCAAAAAATGGATTTTCTTAATATAAAAAAGAATTTTCATAAATATGAATTAAATTCTTTGTTCTAAATTAAACATTTCAATGAACCAAATCAAATCTTTTCTCGCTCTTTCTGAAATTTAGAGAAACTGTTTGAAGATTTGAGAAGCAAAGATTGAACAAGCGTGCCAACTGTTACGCCTCCTGTTTTATCTCAAGACGCAAAAAACACAGATACGAAGGGCAACATGCACGTCATTTTTACTTTTTAACTATATGTATGATATATTATAGTTTAATAGAATAGATACACACATATATATATATATATATATATATATATATAGAGAGAGAGAGAGAACAAATTCACTTATTACAATTGGACGATGCACGTCCTTGTTCTGAGTGCGTGTACATGCACGCACATGACACTTACATATGTCATTTATCAAGTGACAAGATCGGTAGGGTTGACATCCGGTACAGTAATTTATTTACTCGTCGACGATGCATGGAATCCATTTATGCACGTGCATATTCGTAGCGACGAGCTAATTCCATCCGATTCTTCTTAAGAAGAAGTACTAGTTGCAGGGCAGCCGTTCTTCAAGGCGCAGTCAATGAAACAAGCGGTAGCGTCTCCACCCTTCGCAGCCTTAATGAGGCATTGGCCTGCGCAGGCGCAGTTCCTCGAGCAGATGCAAGCCTTGGGATCCCCGACCTCACTGGACACTTTCACGCAGGGTTCCTCTTCGGCCATGGTCAGCTGCCCGATGGACATACTGAAGAATACCAGCAGAAGCATGCAGCCCATCATTGCCGTCTTGCGTGCTGCCATTATTTTTCCTAGAGTGGTCAGCTGCTGCTACTTTCTTTTCGCAAGTGTCGCTGAGCTAGTGAGGGAAGGTTTTGTGTGCGACTTCAAGATCTAAGACATGCTCTGCTATTTATAGCTACTCCTTTGGTTTGGAGACCCAATCAATCGATGGTGACAGTTTGTTTCCATTGTAAAACTATGTTCCCGTGGACAGAGCGAATGAGTAAAACGCAAGAAATCATAAAACCTCAAATTTGCATAGTTTCCCTTGCATAGTTTCCCTTGCATGTGCACGCTGACATCTCTCATACTCACTCTATTCTGAAATTGCTGTCGCCAACGGATAGAGTGTGCTTTTACTTAATCATCAACTCTGTATATCACTACTACAAAAACCATTTCTACAAGCGAACATAAAGCCTATATCTACAGGCGGTTTTACAATCTGCTGTCATTTATGAGCATATACAAATGTGTATTTATACAAGCGTTTGTATGAACCACCTACAGAAACTGCTTTTCTACAGCGGTAGAGGAAAGACAACTGCCTGCATAAACGAATCTACACATGCGGTTTTCCTCAAGCCCACATCTCTCTTTGTCTAGACGGTTGATAATTTTCAAAGAGGGTGTGTTGGGATAAATGGTTTTTGCAGTTGTGTATCCTCTTCCACAATCAAACGAACCTCTTCTATATATTATGTGCATATTTTTTATTAATAGGGTCTCCTCTTACCTAGGTGGCATGTTGCCCTGTAAGTACTTTTATTGTCTTCAGGTATTCATTCAGAGAATGGTTTAATTAATTATGCTCTGAAATAGTGAGTGTTCCAAGAAGCCCGGTGGGACTGTGCATACCAGCTGTTACAGTGTTCAGAGCGTGTTATTGGTACTCCCTTCGTCCCTTTTCATAAGGGATTCTAGCCTCCAAACAACAAAAATTACAAGAGGTAAAAGACTAATATACCCTCCATTTTTTCTCTACGATACAAAAATAACAAGGGAGGACAGAGGGAGTACGTACTAATTTAGTTATTACAATGAACTCATTAATTTTACCAACAGTCAGACATTCGTGTGATGGGGTAAGCTAGAGTTCATGTATTCACAAAACAAGACAAGGAGGCATGTATCACACCATTGATCGATATTGAAATGAATATATGGAAATACAGTAGAAGATATGAAACTCTCTTGGACCAAGCATTATATTCTTTTTGTGCGTGCACGCCTTGGAACTTGTTATTATCTACTTGCATCAGTATAACCCTTTTTTTTTATCATCTAAGCATATTATATGAACGGGAACAAGAAGGCATGTATCACACCACCTATTAATTTACCTCTTTGTATGTTTCCGGTTACTCCTACGGTTTGGAGAACCAATCGAAATCGATCGAGGCAGTTTATTTTCATTGTAAAACTACGTTTCCGCGGTGAGAACGAATGAGAAAATACGAGAAATAAGAAAGTATAGTATATATTATGTCTGACAAAGTATATCATGATATGTTTAGAAAGGTAACAAATAACGTAGAGATATTATTATGTCTGACAATGTATACTTCTAGAAAGGGAACAAACATAGACGAACGAGTTTGCACTATGAGCCGCATAAATGCGCGTCATTTTCATATGTGAGCGATCGATCGAGGGAACCGGATGCTAGCTAGCTGCACGCATGGAACAAAGACGACGTACGTACCGGGACTCGATTTCACTGGACCATGTACGTGATCCGATGCCTGGCCTGTCGACTGAGGCATCGCGTACTACTGTAAGAATAAATTTCTATAGTAAATTTGTTTATTGACAAAAAAGCAGCAGTAGTGTGAGTTTCTGTATTTGTGATTGGGCAAAACTACTAGAAAAGCCCCAGATCACACTACCTAGAGCGCTACCGTGCTGCCCAATGCCCTTCACATCTCCGTCTCATCCTCCATTCTGACCACTAAAAACAATCACATGTACTCTCTGCGGTTTAAAATATTGACACCGTTACTTCTAACATCAACTTTGATCATTTAGTTTATTCAAAAAAATTATTCAGATGTATAAAATTATTAGCTATGTTTCAAGCACCTTTAAAGAGAAACCAAATTATAATAAAATATATAATATTATTAGTCGTGTTTCAAATACCTTTAAAGATATAAGATAAATGGTCAAAGGTGATATAAGAAGTTAACGGAGTTAATATTTTAAAACCAGAGTGAGTACCAAATTAAACCGTTAGCAATGAAAATCAAAGCTCAGCGATGGAGTCCAAAGCTAAGATCTACTCCATCATGAAAAGTAAAATAACCATGGGGGTCTAGAATGAACCTTATCCTATAACAGGTGAAAAAAACTCAACGTCAGAGAGGGGTTGATCATGTACCTTTAGGAATGGGCCTCTTGGGCTATCATTTCTCCTTTTTCTTTTAAGCCTCTCTTACTGAATACAGTTGTAAGTATCTGTTAATGTACGCATACACACACACTCACCCACGCATCTCACACCTACACCCCTGCGTACAATCCTAGATTTACACCAACATTCAGCATCCATCGCGTCCTTCCAAAGATCACCAAAGTCCTCTGACCTTGGTGTGCGACGGGAGCGTCGCTTTCCTTTGTTGTTCCACGCGTGAGAGGCACCTGCAATTTATTTGGGATAAACACGTGCGAACAGAGGTAAAACCGGTGCGAAACCTGTGTCGAGCGGCGCCACCGAGCTGTACGCTCGTTCACATCCTTTCTCCTATTCACCCAACTTCCTCCATCGTGTGCACAGCACAAGAGAGTTGAGAGGACCAAAGCATCGGACGGGAGAGGGAGGGTATCTACGTACTTAAGAAAAAAATCCTTTTTTTTTTTGTAAATTGGAATCAAATTCCATTAGACTGATGCCGACCTCCCATCTTTGGACACATGATCCATTACATCATTTGACCTATGAGAGAAGATAAAATTGAAAATGCAGACGGGCTTGGATGGAGAAAGATATTTTATGTAAAATGTGCAACTTCATAACTAAAATCTGACTGCCCTGCTAAAGCATCATCCCCTTTTAAAGCATATGCTAGAGCATGGTGGTGCTTTATATTCTTAGATTTTAAAACACCAACCGTTTTTAAAGCACCTGCTGGAGTTGCTCTAAGGCCTTCTTTGGAACACAATAATTTCACAGGAATTGTATAAAAATTTAATATGAATCGGTTCAATATCTTCTTTTTGTTCTGTCCTCCATGGCACTGTGAGTGGCAACACAGAATGGTGACAAGCAGGATCTTCGCTCTTATATTACTAGTAGAAAGACAGCGGGCTATTGCATGCCATTTAAACAATACATATTGTCGGTGTTTTGTATCACCAACACAGTGAGATTTGTGATACGGAGAGTGGTGGTGTGCGCTCTTCTCGTTGATGTGGCCTAGCCTACTGGAGACTCGATAATTTATCCTGGTTCGAGCCGCCGGCGAGGCATCACTACTGCAGATTGATACAAAGGAGACACCCTCATCAAGGACACCATAAAAAACCATCACTGTTGTCTCATCAGAGACGGCTAGGATTCAGCATGTCACTGACATATGCGCATCATGGAGTATTATAGACGCGTACTATACCGCATGTCATTGATATATACGGATCATGGAGTACAGCAACTGTGGCATGTATAGCTGCCACACTCTGGTCAATGTTTGTGTTATTACTCTTCGGGACCAGATGCTTGTCAGCACGGTTGCGAAGTTATATTCCTGGATCCCTCAGATATTCCGGATGTGTTTGATATATCTTTGTTTGCTGGATCATCATGTATTTTGAACATACAGAGAAACGCTCCATGTGTTCCTCCTCATTTTTAATGTACGTCATAAATGGTATTATAAAAGGATGTTTCTTCATTAGTCCCATCTGTCAGAAAATGAGAACAGAAGAGCTTAATCAATTGTTGGAAGAAATAAGTAAACGGTGCAAAATAACATAAATTTACAAAATGTAACAAAATATCATGTATTTTCATAGACTAATACGCTCCAAAAAATAAGACTTAAGTGAACTCCTTCAACAATCACAGATTCATTCTGCTCTTCCCAGGATGTAATTAATATGTCTAGGCTGTCATTACCATCTCACTTTGCACCTTCTACCCTTCTATTGTCATTTGCTTGTTGCCAATCAACTCAGTTCTAGGAGGTAACTCTGATGATCCTTGATGAGGATTTTCATCTGAAGTGGAACGTTTGCTAGTAGTGAGTTTATTTGCCTTGCGTTTTGCCTTCGCCTAAGCAACGGCAATGGGGTCCAAACATTCACCTGCGTGATAGGTTGAGGCATAGAGAGAGGGTTTTGTCTTTCATCTGTTAATCCTCTCATCATATGACAGATGGAATCAGTAGAAACTACTGTTGTGATATCCAATCTGCTGCCCTGGGAAACACAAACAAACTGTATTAAGTATTTAGCTATTGCCATCGCCATCTATTTCTTTTAGTCCTGATAAAAATAATCATTAGGTAAAAGTGCATTTGGTAGAACCAGGTAGAATTATGCACTTCAGTGTTGGTTCTAATTTACAGACACTTGTTTAAAAATGCATACATTTGCAGCAGATTACAGAGTTACTATTATGGTGTAAAAATCGCTGGTCCACAAATGGACAACAGATGACATAAACATACCAGCAAAGATGATAGGGTGGACTTGCCACATCCGCTTGTCCCACACAGGCCCCGTTTGGAACCGCTTCGAGGGTTCAAATTAATTTGGAGAATGCAAACAAATGTCCCGCTTCTCCATCAGCTTCCTATGCCCAGCATGATTCTTTTGAACGCTCCATTTACAATGGAATGCGGAATCGAGGGAGGGAACCGATTCCGTGAAATGTGGGGCATGACTCTCCCACAAAAGATGATAGGGTGGACTTGCCACATCCGCTTGTCCCACACAGGCCCCGTTTGGAACCACTTCGAGGAGCTTCCGTTCAAATTAATTTGGAGAATGCAAACAAATGTCCCGCTTCTCCATCAGCTTCCTATGCCCAGCATGATTCTTTTGAACGCTCCATTTACAATGGAATGCGGAATCGAGGGAGGGAACCGATTCCGTGAAATGTGGGGCGTGACTCTCCCACACCACGTCCTCCAGCGGTGCAGCCCCGCCGCCAAGTCCAACGGCGCTGCCTTCCACTGCCTCCGCTGCCATGTCCGACGGTGCTGCCCTCCACTGCCTCCGCCGCATCCTCCGGCGCTGTGCGCTCATCCTGCGTGGTCTTCACCTCCAAGGTCCCTATGGTCCCGGAAATCTCACACTGGGAGATGCTGGAATTTCATCGATCTAGCCATGATGGCTGCCCTAGCCTGTTCACGCTTCTGCTATGGTGATGCACCGTCTTGGGTATCCTCCACCCTCCTCCCTTTCGTCAAATCCATGACTACGTGATGCATGCTGCAGGACGGCAGCGACGAGGGAGGCAGCCCCTGCCTCCCACATTAGCACGCTGGCAAAGTTTGTTTTTTGGTAGAACTCGTGGAGCAGCTGTAAGCTTCATGACCTTTATACATTAAAAACCCCAAAGATATGAATGTTTTGGTGATTGAATGAAAACTATTAACTAACTCGTTGAATATAGATTCATCAAATACTTACCTCAAGTATCTACGAGTTGGCTTCCTCAAGTAGGATCAGCGACTTACATGATGATGGAACCCTCGATGGAGTAACGTGGTTGAGGATGGATCAAGGTTAAAGATGAGCTAGAGCCAAGTGTAGGTTAGATGTAGGACTTGAGTCCATAGAAAAAACTGGTACTATTAAGAGGGGTCGAGTCATTCCTTTTGGTCACATGAGTGTTAGGGTGTTTGGATGCTTAGGAGCCCCTAACGGCGCTAAGGTGACAAAGAACAAATTGAGAAAGCAAGAGAAGTTGGAAATAAGATGAAAGTGAAAATCTAAGTTTCAGCTTTGGAATAGGTCACCGAACAGTCCTATCATAACATCGGACAGTCCTGTGACTATAAGTTTTAGCATTTCCACAGAAGGCGAAATCTGCGGTTCCAGTGGATAAAATGGTCAACGGACAGTCTGGTGACTACGGAGGATGTGGATTTCCAGAGAAAGAAATTTGGTTTGAAAAAATAGAAGAAATGGTCACCAGACAGTCTGGTGCCTATGAAGGCTGCAGGTTCGAGAGAAGGATGCAACTGACTAGATCAACGAAGAAATTAGTCACCAGACAGTCTGGTGAGGTCACAGGATAGTCTGGTGACTCGACAAAGTTGGAGTCCTGAGAAGATGTTCTTGGAGCTCAAGACGAATGTGATTACTGACATTCCAGTGGTCAGAGTCACCGAACAGTCCAGTGATTGAAAAAGCATACAGCTTTTTGACAACAGCTATAAACGGCAATTACAGAGTTGGTAGCCTATATATAGCCGTGAGATAGCCCAAGAGAAGATGTCCAAAGGGCAAAAGAATTGAAGGAACATCTTTTGAGAGCCAAGGGCCACCAAGAAGAGCACAAGAAAAAGATTGGAAGATCTTTAGTGCTAAAGAGAGAGTAATTAGAGCATCCACACATTTCTAGAGCTTGTGAGGTTAGAGAGGAGTGATAAAGTTTGTTACTCTTGGTCTATGGCTGCCTAGACCGGTTAAGAGCCGTTGATTGAGCATCCGTGATGTTTGTGAAAAACATCATAAGTTTGTAAGCGATTTCGGGTCCTTCACTTAAAAGGGACACCAAGAGTGAGCGTCCGAGCCTTAGAGGCTTGCTCTTGCGAGTGGGTATTGTCCGGCACAGCGGGAGACGTCGGTGTCTTCGCTCTGGGAGTGAAGCATACCCTATAGAGCACTGTTTCAGAAACAGCAGGAGGGAGCGGGACTCTAATGGGAGTGGTCTAACGAGGAGTAGAGGAAGGCCCCATACATCCGAGACCTCAGGAAAAATCTTGAGCCTCCCTTCTGTCTTTATTACTTGTTGTTACTTTCCGTATCTTTCATACATGCAAATAGTATTGATAGGTTGCTCCAAGTTTGATCTACTCATGGTGGCTCTCATGCTAGTGCATCTTATTTGATTACCTTCATATCATAACTAGTAAGTATAGGAGTTGCTTGATGCCTTGCTTACCGTCTAGCTAATTTAGCTTGTTTGCTATCCTTTGCCTAGCTCGCTCCTAGCCTCTTCCTTGTTTATCTCTCTAAAATAGCTTGTTGTTTTTGTTTATCTTTAGCCTAGTTTTAGTGTTCTTTGTAGATAGCCTCTAGAATATTAGGTTGTTCTATGGGTGTTATTTTATCTCTAGTGTACTATGAATTGAGTGCTAGCTCCTAGTTGGGTGTGTGTGGCAGAAAAGTTAGAATTAGTGAGTGCTCGATTCAACCCCCCTTCTCGGTCCCTAAGGTTCTTACAAGTGATATTAGAGCTAAGTGCTGAAATTAGAGCTTAACCGCCTTTGAGAAGTGATCGAGAGTGATGGAGACACACTCTCTATTGGGGTCCGGTAGTGGCTCTTAGAAGAATCGCTTGGTAAGCTACCTATATGCCACATAACCTGTATGACTTGTCTATCTCCTCCACTAGGGGTGCTCTTTGTGCTATCAATGATGAGAATGCCAATTATCTTGAGTTACTTGAGTCCTATGCTTGCTTCCAAAAAAATCATGATGAAAATCTATTTGATGCTTTTCTTCGATTGTATGATCTTGTAGAAAGAATTAATTCATTTAAAAGTATACTCAAGATAACCAATGAAGAGCTTATCAAGAAGATGCTCTTACTCAAGAATGGAGAAAGATGCATCTCTCTTACCCTTGGAGACTATAGTGAGGAGCCCAACACAATACCTCTTGATGAGGCAATGGATGTTGTTATTGGTCATGACGGACATCAAGAAAACCTTGATGATCTCAAGAAGTCCTACATGGCTCAAGTTGACAACGAGTGCCTTGACACATCTACGTCAAGCTTGATTATCAAAGAGCGTGCTCATAACTCACATGAGTCTCGAGTTTGCACTATTCCCACTCTTGTAGCAAATTTTATTTTGAATATCATGATGATATTGCTAGTTTGCTTATTGAGGATTCATATGGGGCTTTATGTGATGAATTTGATAGCCTTGTCATGCTACCTAATGAAACTTTAATTGATTTGTATCTTTGCTTAGATTTTCTAGTTAAGTGGATCAACTCAGATGACAAGCGAAAAGATTACAAATAGTGAGGCTATCAAGAAGCTATTGGAAGCTCTCTCGGTTTAAAGGAATGAGGTTATTCTTCTTGCACTTCAACATGAAGATCTTGAGAAGTTTACAATTGAAGATCTACTATGCAAGATTTCATTAAAGAATATCTCTCATTGAGGACACATTCATTGATGGTTGTGATCAATTTGAAAATCAATCGACATTCTTGTACAAACCAACATCCTTCAAGAAGGTTAGTATGAGTGAATTAAGTAATATTTTGTCCACTAACCGTTCTTCCTTCTTGACCTCAAACAAGGTGGATCATAAACTCAATGGCGAAGATGAAGTGGTAAATGACCCCTTGATGAAGACTTCGCCTCTTCCACCTCCACCCAAACTCAGTGGTTGGAAGAAATGATGGATAGACTATTGAAAAGGATGATAGTGGTAATGAGAAGGATGAAAGGCTCCTCACTAAGGTGGAAAACATGGACAATGAGGAGAGGCTAACACACAAGACTTACATTGTTGATGAGTGGTTCACCGATGATGACTCAAACCTCTTCTTCACTAAGCGATGAAGAAGAATGTGATGATGAATAGATTGCCATCACAAGCTCCTCCAACATTCTTCCACCACCTCCCACATGCTTCATGGCAAGAAGCTTGCAAAGGAGTGATGAGGATGAGGATGATAAAGATGAAGAGCAGCCCTCATACGATGAGCTCATCCACATGCTTGAGAAAGCTCATAAGATGATTCTTAAGAAGAACAAAAAAATTGAGGTGGTAAGCAAAGAGCATGAAGTGCCGGTATTTCGGGTTCGAGAGCTTGAGAGTGAGATCAATGATCTCATGCAATCTCATAGAGCTCTACAAAAGAGCTTTGACGAGCTCAAGGGAGATCACATAGAGCTCAATAAGAAATATGAGAACTTGGAGCTCATTCATGAAGCTCTGAACCTCGAACTTCTCTCTTCCTTATCATCACATATCTCTAAATGCAATACTTCTTCTTGGATGAGCTTGCCCTCTCCAGGGAGAGTATTTCTCTTGAGCCTTTTATTTTGAAAGAATATCATGAGCTCAAAGAAGAAAGAGAGATGGCGATGGACGGCTTTGAGAAGCTTACAAGAGGGAGGCGAATTCAAAAGGATATCCTAAGTCGCAACCTCATCAATAATGTCTCACGAAGAGGCTTATGCTGCTACACATCCGCCATCAACATCATTGGCACCAAAGATGCCATCCCCGCTTAGGCGACTTATCTTATGGGAGATGACTACTATTGTGAGAAGTGTTGCTGTGATAGACACAAGTCCAAGGAATGCCCCAAGGAGAGTAGTTCCAAGTCATTACCTAATGCTAACCTATTCCATAAGAATGTGCACTACAAGCTCTTTAGGGCAAAAGATGAAAAGGTGAAAGCAAAGGCACTTGGATCACCAAATAAGCGGATGATCAAGAGGATATGGATACCTAAGTGTAGTGTTGATCACGAGAGGACAACAAAGCTTGCTTGGGTTCCTAAAGTGAAGACTTAGAAGGATGGTGGTGGTGGACCGAGTGCTAACATAAAGAACCTTGAAGTCTACCACAAGTATCATGAACTTCGACGGCCAATCTACTCATAAAGGAGGTACCCCGTGACCATTCTAGTTGTAGGTTTTTCTTCTGTTCTATGCATGGTAGGACCTTGTGAACTAGTATGTTTGCACTCCATGCATCATGAGTAATTAACTTAAAGAAAAACACACAAAAACATAGTCAATGACTAATCATCTCAAGATAACAATGAGCTTGGGGGAAGAGCTTGAGTTGGTGGTTTAGCTCAATCAAGGCAAAGCGGTTGGCTCATTGTGAAGAAGCTTGAGGTGGGTTCAAACTTGACATTGAATAGGTTTCTTTTATGTAATGTGCTTAATTTTACTTGCATTCATTATGGCATGTTCTAGATTTGCAAGATATACTTGTTCATGCATTGCACATAGAAAATCACAAAGGAGACTTTCACCACATGTACTTCTCGGTTTTATTTCATGTGAGGGTGAATGAGATTCTTCAAGTTTGACATCATAAATGTCTCCTCACCAAAAGGTATGCCTAGAACTTTTGCAATCAAGTATCTTTTGTTCTAGCTACCGGCCATAAAATTGTTTAAACCACCCCGTGTGTCTAACACGATAATATGCATATACCTTACCTTCCTCCATAAATATGCATAACTCTAGGGGGAGTTTAGCCTATGTTATGAGGCTTCATGATCTTGTCCAAATGCCTTCCACTCAAAAGGACATGATTTATAGAGCTCTTGTGTGCATTTGATCTGTCTCTCTTTTGTTGTTGTAAGATCAAATGCAAGTAACATAAAGAGGATGAAGAATGAGGGATAACTTTCAAGAAGAACTTCCTTGTCAATGTTGTCAGCGTTTCGCTCACCGGTACAGTAGAATTTAAGTATATGAAGAGGGATTCCTGCGCTCTTCTTGTTGATGTGGCCTAGTTTGCAGAAGACTCAAAGATTTACCTGGTTCAGCCACCGCGGAGATGTAATACCCTACGTCCAGGGGAGAGTGGGTAGTATTAGCTCGAACAGGGGTTACGATGGCGGTAGGGTCCCTGCGCGAGCAAGAACCCTAGAACACGTGTGTGCGTGGTGACTCTATGTAATCGGTCAAATCTGTTCTCCTCGTCTAAGGCCCCCGACACACCCTTATGTAGGGGTCAGGCCAGGGTTACATGGCTTGGAGTCCACAAAATCGAACGGCCCCCTGACAGATGGCTGCAAGCATCTTAGGGTTTATTCTCCGACGGCCTCTAGGCACCAGATCATCCTGTCGATGTCCTCGTCTGTCCTTTGTCCAGCGCGGGAGGGACAAAAGTAGCTTTTTCGGTACACAGTGCCAGCTGCACAGTCAGGAATCTCTGCCTATCAGGGGTTGGTTGCTGAAGCAGTGCTCGACCTTGGGAGGTCAGACGCGTAAGGCGGTTCCTCGAGCCTCGAATGGCCTGGTTTTGTCGTCGTGCGGCCCCGACCCTCTGATGGTCGGGCTTGGTCTGGTCGGGCTAGCTCTTCGGGGCTCGACGTGGTGAAGTCGTTCGTGGGCCGTGGTTAAGCCCGTGGACCGTAATTAGTAGCTGGGCCTTCGTATTAAACTGGGACCGTAGGTATCCGTGGTATATGACCCCGACAAATGTGAAAAACTTTTGGAGAAAGAAGTGAGAAAGATGATGGTTGCACATTCTTTACCAAGGTCACAATGACAAGTCCCTCTACATCAAGTGTCTCACAGCCAAGTACTTCGTCATCAAGAACCACTCCAAATGTTCCACCGTGCAATCAAGATATAAGGATTCTTCTCATTCATATCTCTTGTTCAAATTCATTGTAAATTTATTCGTACCTCTTTGTGATAATCTAAGATATAGGGTGTACTCCTAACTTGTCGTTCTTATGACAAAGTGCACCATTCTCACAAGTTATTCAAATGCTTATATGGACGCATTTAGGGGGAGTCTACCCTATGTTTTAAGATTATCGAGACTAATGTGTTTCTTAAAGTTTATCTTTGTTAAGTCTCACTTATGATAGAAAGGATCCTCCACATCAAAATGTCATGGGTGCACCTCATATTCGGATTTGAACTCAACCAAATAAAAGAGGACGCCATCTTTTATGAAGAGATTTACATCAAGTATTAAACGATATGAGCAAGGTTAGTATAAGTCAATCAAGCAATGTTTTTGCTACTAACCTATCTTGCTTCATGGTTTCCAAGGAGAAGTACAAGAATGATGAAAACATATAATGGACAATAATCTTATTTCATCATCATTAATGAAAATGGAATCCGAGCGATAGTCTATCACCGAATACTATGAGTTGGATCTTCTTGTGCTCCGAATGGCGATTATAACATTACATTGGTGAACAATTTGACAACCTCTTCTGCCATGTCTTATCATTATTCACTGCTCTTTTTATTGCATTGTGCTCATGAGAAGCTCACACCTAGCGGTAGTTGCTTGTTCTTGATATAAGTCCATGACCCTCTAGGTGTATCCCATTGTAAGCTTTATACATTTCCTATTGCATAACTAACCCTTCTCAAGAAACAAGTCTTGTAAGATTTATTGTGTGTAGGGAAGAATGGATGTATGATGGAATTAGCACATGAACAGAGAAGGGCGTGAGAAATGGGAAGACACCAATCAAGGGGGAGACTTTGCAAAAGATCAATGACAAAGAGGAAAAAAAAGTGAGGTATAGAGAAGATGATGAAGCATTACAATCAAGAGGACATCCCAAGAGCAAGTCAAAGATGATAAGGGGGAGAGAAATGAAGATCAATCGAGATGAATGAAGAATATAATTGAAGATGTAGAAGCAAAGTCAATCGAGAAGAAGAGAAAAGACAAAGGGGAGAGAAATGAAGATCATAGAGAGATGAAGTTGAAGAAAGAAGAAAATCAAGACCTTGTAACAAAGATAAGGTAAGTGGAGCACATAGTATGTGTGAAAGGTATGTCCTTAACATCATGCATTGCTAAAGCTTTTATCCTTTATGAAATGTCTAGATATGGTAGGCGCCTTGCTTAACTTTCTTGCTTATCTTGTTATAGCATGTGGTGCTTTGTGCTTCATTTCGTACCAATATTATATAATCTCGATTGTGTTTGTCATCGTTGTCATCAATCACCAAAAAGGGGGAGATTGGAAGCTTCATGACATTTGAAGCATTGAAAACTTCAAAGGTATGAATGTTTTGGTGATTGAATAAAAACTATGAACTAACTCGTTGGATATAGGTTCATCAAATACTTATCTCAAGTATCTATGAGTTGGCTTCCTCAAGGATGATCGGCGACTCACATGATGATGGAACCCTTGATGGAGTAACGTGGTTGTAACAGTCCAGAAATTTTCAAATTAATTGAAGTGAAGATTATTCCAAATTTTGTTCTGCTCCAAATTCGAATTTCTCCTTTTGATTTTCTAGCGCCGGAATAATTTTGGTCCGCAGGCTTTTGTTGGGCCGAGATTAATTCCCAAAGTCTTTAAATTAATTCTCAAAGCTCCCATATTAATTTCCCTATAAATTCCCCCTCCTTATCCCTTCCCACCAATCCCTCTCTCTTCCCCTCATTTTCTTTCCCCTTTCCAAAGTAGTGGCAGAGGAGATCGAGTGTCGCCTGACCCTCCCCGTCGCGTGTCCCAAGCCGCAGCAGTCGGCGTCGTCCCCGGCTCACTCTGTTCACTCGTCGCCCGTCCAGCGTGTCGTCACCACCTGGAGCTGCACCCGTCGCCCGGTCGACCGCGGAGTCGTGCACCGTCTCCGATCTGTCTCCGCGCCATTCCTGTCTCCGACTTGTCTCCGCGCCGTTCACGTCTCCGATCCGTCTCCACGCCATCGCCGTGCCCGACCGGTCTTCGTCCCGCATCGCCGTTCTCCGTCAACCGTTTCCCCCGCGTGAACCTCATCCTGATCCGCTACATCGCGCCTCCGTCCCTATTGAGCCGCGCCATCTCTGATCCGCGTCGACACCATCCTTGGTCCGTGTGTCTCCGTCCAGCAACCATCGACTGTCTTCGATCGATCCGCTTCCCGTCGCTTTCAACCGATCGACAATGGAGCCAAGTGACTAAACACTCTTCCTTGTGCATTTGCTGTAGATCGTGTTTGGTCTTGCGCTTAGAGGCAAGTTTGAGCGATGGAAATCAGGATTGTGGTTGAGAGTTGGCCGGTCCAGTTGGTTCCGTGTGCAGAGATCAGAGAAGGGGCAGTGAGCGTCGATGTTAGTTGATCAATCGAGATTAGCTCTCCTTGTTTTTGTGTAGAAATCTTCAAAGATTTTTAGGGAACTCCGTTTGGTCTCCAAAGATTCCCAAAATTGTTTAGTTAAATTTGTCTCGTCGAGAACGTTCTGCGCACGTTTAGTCTAGCAATTTAAATTTGGATTTAATTATTTAAATTTAAATTATCGCGTACCTAGTCTCACCTTTGTTTGTGTTGTGTTTAACTGGAGATCCCGAGGAGGAGTACCGCGAGCCCGCTCAGTTCAACGACCCGGATCTCGACTACGATCCCGAGCTACCAGGCAAGCCGCGTTCTTTGATCACTTTTGTATCTAGTATTTTAAACTGCATGTTTTGTTTGCAACCATAATTTGCATGCCAACTGTTTTAAAATCTGCTAGCAACATTTCTAAGCCGTGCCTATTTATTGTTCTACAAATATGAGCCCTAAAATTGCTTTAGAATAATTATTTTATTTATGCTTAGCCATGCTTAGTCGCATTTATTTTTATCTCACACCTATCACTATAAAAATGAAATTTGTGTTAAATAATTTTGAACTGTGATTCAAATGTGTGAGTTTTGCAAATAACTATACATAACTATTTAGCGAGAGCAAGATGGAGTACGAGGAGCTGGGGCACTTTTGAGAAGTCCTTGTGAGCGTACCTGTGGCGGGTACAATGAAAAGATCTAGGTTGGAATCTTTCCGTGAGACTTGTTGGTTGTTGACGTTGAGGTTGGAGAGTGCCTGCCCCGGCAATTAAAGATCGAGTCATTCGAGCCTTGTACGCTCAGTTGACAACTATGCAAACCACATTATTTTGTATGGGCAGTGGCTTGATCTTGAAGCTTGCCAAGACTGGTTGTCTACCTGTGGGTTGGCGGTGATATGTTAATGTGGTGTAGAGCTATGACTCCTCACATCAGATCGAGATACCCCACCTGATCAGTGGTAGACTCTTCACAGCTCTAAGACTCGATTGCGTGGGCACTTGAAATCCCTATCCTGAAGGACGAGTAATGCTAGTTAAAGCTTGTGGATGGGTCTTGTGTGTTTGTCGAGACTATGACGGTAGTTACTGATGGCACTTCTCGTGAGTCCAGGTGCATAAACTCTGCAGAGTTACAGTCAATGCGCATTGCCACGTCTTTTTTAGAAGGACACCCCCTGAGTTGTGCTCCTCGTTGAGTAGTTTTGTTTTTTTTCCTCCTCTTTTATTTCAAAATGTTTTTGAATCCGGCCTTTGAGCTGTGGCCAGGTGTGAAGGTTGCCTCGGCATTTAAAATGAACCTCCGTGTAGGATAACGGAGATCCCTGCGGCGCAAGATAATAAAATTTAATAGCTTTAAAATAAATCTTTCTTGCATTTTTTAAATTAAAATAAAATATTTTAAACTTGCATTTAGCAATTGAGCCAGCCTTTATCCTTGAAACCATTCGCATGCATACAATATTGATAGGTAGTACGCGGTTTGCTGAGTATTCGTACTCACGGCTGCCATGATGATGCTTTCGTTGCTGCTTTTCTATGGTTTTCTCGATAGTGATTATTCTGCTCTGAGATAATTCCGGCCTTCATGTCGATGGACCCCTTTGGAGGATTACATTTTAATAAATTTGCTTTGACTCGCTATTTTTTATTCTCGTTTTTTTGTTTAATGCTTCTGTTATAGTTTTTTGATTGATCGCTTGTGAGCTTGCCAACCTCTTGGAATTGGCAAGATCACGGAAGATCAAGACTTATCGAAAGGTAAAAAAAAACCGGTCATTACAGTGGTTGAGGATGAATCAAGGCTAAAGATGAGCTAGAGACAAGTGTTGCTTTGATGTAGGCCTTAAGTCCATAGGAAAAACCGGTCCTATTAAGAGGGTGAGTCATTCCTTTTAGTCATATGAGTGTTAGGAATGTTAGGGTGTTTGGATGCTCTAAGAGTCCTTAATAGCACTAAAGTGACAAAGGACAAGTTGAGGAAGCAAAGACAAAAAAGCTACAAAAAAGATGGAAGTGAAGAATCTAAGTTTCAGCTTCGAAATAGGTCACTGAATAGTCCTGTGATACTTTGACCACCAGATTATCCGGTGATCACCTTTGTCTTGAGCTCCAATAACATCTTCTCTGGACTCCATGTTCTTCTAGTCACCAGACTGTCTGGTGACCTCATCGGACTATCCTGTCACTACCTCCTTCGTCAATCCAGTCAGTTGCATCCTTCTCTGAAACCTTCAACCCTCATAATCACCGGACTGTTTGGTGACCATTTCTTCTACTTTTCCAAACCAAATTCCCTTCTCTGGAAATCAGTGTTTTCCTAAATGGGATTAAACAGCTGTTTAAATGCGTTTAAATGGTAAACAGAGGCTAACTAGTTTAGGCCCTGAACAGTTCTCTAAATAGTCGACCTGTTTAAACGGTCAACACCCCATTTAAATGGTGTAAACAGGATGGTTTCAACACATCATTAGACGTTGTTTACGCCATTTTATTCACTGTTTAGGCAATGGAAGACTCAAGGGCTGCTTGATTACTAACCATGATGTGACATTTAGACTGTTTTAGATGTTAAGTATTAATAATTATCATTTACTTTGCATGTATGGCTTTGAGGACAAAAAACAAGTCATATTTAGTTATTTACTCAATGAATGTTAGTAGAAAACTATTTAATCTTGCTAGAAAAGCATTCTATAGGACAAACCATTTAATCCATTTAAAACACCGTCTAAACAGCTTAAATGCTAAATGGGGCCTCACCGCCCGTTTACCGTTTATGTTTTCATTGCTGGAAATCCACATTTTCTATAGTCACCGGACAGTCCAATGATCACACTGGACAGTCCGGTGACAATCAAACAACTTTTTGACAATGTCACACCCCACATTTCTCAATTTGGGGATGTGAACTTTTCTTCACCAAAATAAAGTAAAATTTTTAATTATTTAAATAATTTTAATTATTATTGGTTTGTTCTCAATTTTAAAAGTATTCAAAATTTCCTTGAAAATAAAGTTTTAAATGTTTTTTCTAATATTATCTTATTTTAATAAAATGATTTTGTAATTATCTTAAAACCAATCTTATTTGATAAAAAAATAATAAAGAGGTGTTTTCCCTAAATTTGATTTTTGAAAATGTCTTTAAAACATAATTTTATTGTGAACTTTGATTCTAGTTGGAAACTTTCAAATGAAGTAAAATGAATCTATCTCAAATTATTTCGATGTTTTGGAAATAATCTTGTAAAATAATTTTTGGTATTTAGAAGCAAGTTTTATTTGATTTAAAAAAAAAGGGTGCTTTCTCACAATTTTAATTTTCGAAAAGATATCTTGAAAGTATGATTTTTATTATAAAATTTTGTTTTATTTGAAAAGGTTTCAATGAACGTTTGAAATTAATTTATCTCAAATACTTTCAAATATATTCTTCTATTGTTTCAAAATAAAATAATTAGATAAACTAAATTATAATCAATGAAATAAACAAAAGGAAAAAAAAGAGGTTTTCCTGAATTTTGGATTCTAAAAACAGATGTCTTAAAATATGTTTTTATTTGAAATGGTTCAAATAAAGTGAAATGCATTTATCCCAAAATATTTCAAATTAATCCTCTCATTTTCAAATAATCTAATTATAATAATAATAAAGTATTAAAAGTGAATAAAAAAAGAAGTAGAAAGGAAATATGAAAAAGGAAATCTGACCGACAGCTCGGCCTCGCTTGTCATCCCCTTCCTCCGGCCGCCTCGGCAACAGCCGCGCGCGCCGCCCTAATTTTGTTTTCCCAATCTTCGAGAGATTCCTCTCCTAATCGCGTGCCATGACTTTCCTGAGTTGGCCACACCTATATCCCCTATAAATCCCTCACGAAACCGCGCCGCTCGGCCCTCTCTCTCCCCGACAAAACCCGAAACTCTTACCGCCTATCGCGCCGCCCCTTGGAACCGCCCCGACCACCACCGACCTCGTGCCGGCCTTCCCTGCTCCCCGCCATCCCTGCCCGACCGATTTCTGCCCCCAGCCGGTTCTTGGACGTCGCCCTCGCCACCGTCGAAGATCGCCACCAGAACGTCGCCGTCGCGCCCCCATCTCCTGCATCCCCCGACCTCGCTCAAGCCCGTGGTGAGAATCCTCACCTTATCCTCTCTATTTCCCCTTATTTCCGTCGAGAACCCGCCACTGGAGCACCGAGGACCGAGCTCACCCAATTAACCTTGAAATCAAAGGCCTAGATCTATGCCACGTCACCCAATTAACCTCATCCATTCGATTCAAATCCAAAGGTCCACGTATCTTTCAATCCAATCTATCCGATCTAAATCCGACGCCCCAAATTAATCCATGAGTTTCCAATAACAAAACAAATACTCAACAAACTCCTAAAATATCTCTTTCTCTTTATATTCTCCACCATCCCCTCAACTCCCCACGTCCTCCTACAACCCCTCCCTCATATTTCTCTCTTCCCAGCAGATCGCGACTAGCCACCTTGGCTCTGATTTTGATCGATGTTCCCGGAGATCTACCCAACCAAATTGCACCAAATTTTGCAGCAGGTGCACCTTGATGTCCTCTACAACATATCCAAAAATCATAACCATTGGAGTTCGGTAGCTTTCGGGATCTAAATCGCAATGACTGCTGCTCCCTGATCTAGATCTGTTCAGCGCGTGGATCGGTAATCTTTTCCTTGTTTTCCTCAATTTCGGCCATCCCCTTGATGAAACTCTTATACCATATTGTGTTCCAGAAAGTCCCCTTTTCAACCCCCAAAGGATTTGCCAAGATTCCTCATGGTTCCACCAGGAACGTGATTTCCTCATCGACTACTGCTGCAGAACAAATACCAGATCCAATTCATCGATCTGCTTTTCAGGTTAAATCTAGTTCAAGCTATCATGTCTCCATCGTGTTAAAAAAATTCACATGTTTCTGTTCAAACACTTTCTTAAATCTTGCAGTCAATCATCGGGAACGCGCATGTCTTTGCAATGCTATTTGTGCATAGCCAAACGTGTCGCCTCCGTTCATCACTTGTTATCATCTAATACCTTGAAGTTTTCCGATTGTAGTATAATCCTTTGTGAGTCCCTCAACCTTGTTATCACTCTATAATGACCTTTCAATATTGCATATGATTATTAGTTTTGGTTGCTTGATAGTTTGATTGTCGATTGTTGCACGCTTAGACGAATACGCTTCGGATCCACGTGCGAAGACTTCAAGAATCAGAACTCCAAGATCATTGAGCAGCAACACAATTACAAAGGCAAGTGTCTTTGCCCATCTTGTGCCTATTTTATAAAATCTCTATCTTATAGATTGCATGTTTGTGTCAAATTGAATGCGCACCTACTATTAGGAATTCAACTAGTTTCCTTATTATGCCTTGTCGCCCTAGTTTACCTTTTTGTTGGGTAGATTATATGTTTAGCTTGCTGTTGTCGGGATGGGTGATATTAACTTGAACTATTGTCATACTTGCTTCACGAGGATTAATGGGTGATTTAATAGTAACTTGGAGATTAGTGATTTAGAAGATATGGTTGGTGTAGAGCTGTATGCGGGGTTACCGACACTGTTCTTTGGTATGTTATCTTTCCAAATCTAAAGACTGGTTCGTAGAGCGACCACCCATGTGTTCTCGTACAGTCACGATGCCAAGAATGGGCGCGGCCTGACGTAGTAAGTGATAAAAACCAGTTCTGTGTGCCAAACGGTGGAGCGGGGAAAGCGGGTTACGCCTGGATCCGTCTGGAGAGAGATGTCTCGAGAAAGGAGGGTTACTCCCGGAAACCATTCGACACAAGAGGGGGCCTCTTGGGTTTTCGGTTAGTGCCCGACAGGTGAAACCTTAGTGGACACGTACAAGCTGGTGAAAGTCATGAAAAAGACTTGAAATGATCTCTTGGCCCTCACACCAAAGGAAGTGTGCGAGTGCTCGGCCAGCACAGACGTAATGGAGATTCTTTAGTCCACCTGGAAACAGGGGATGAAGTCACTTTTTGTGAGGAATTGTGTACAACCTCTGCAGAGTTAAAATTGTCATAACAGTCGTGCTCACGGTCACGAGCATTGCATAGACCCTCACATGATTAGTGAAATTTTGGTATGGTTTGGTTGGTGAGCACAGTGGGAGACTGATTGGTGTTGATGTTGGTGCTGCAGCCGAGTAGGCTGTAAGCATGTTGGTTTATAGGTGCGATGTTTTTCACTTAGTAAATAAGTGCTTAATAGAAAGTGTCTCTATTGTGTGCGTTTATGCAAAAGAACCTTATGTTGCCTTTGCCTTGTTTGTTACCACATGTCATCTTTTCTCATACTTACTGAGTACATCCTGTACTCAACCTTGACTTTATCAATGTTGCTCAGTAGAAAGCAAAGTTTAAGAGGACGTTGAAGACACAAGAGTGAAAGCTTAGGTTTGCCGTCTCTCTGGTCGACTGCTTGTGGAAGCTGCGCTACGCTTAGTTTTCTTTTCCGCTGCAATTCGGTAATCGTTTTAATTCTCTTTATTCGTGGCATTGTTCTGTTTTATCATTAATGAAGTCATTTTATGTGTGAAACTTGATTTCTAGGTACACATAAAGGGTTACTTGGTTTTAACCTTAAAACAGGGTGCGACAGACAACGGCTATAAATGGCTATTATAGAGTTGGTAGCCTATATATAATCATGAGATAACCCAAGAGAAGATGTCCAAAAGGTCAGAAGAACCGAGAGAACTTCTTGTGAGAGCCAAGGGCCACCAAGGAGAGCACAGAAAAAAGATTGGAAGAGCTTTCGTGCTAAAGGGAGAGTAATTAGAGCATCACACATTCCTAGAGCTTGTGAGGCTCAAGAGGAGTGATAAGGCTTGTTACTCTTGGTCTATAGCAGCCTAATCCGGTTAGGAGTCAGTGATTGAGCATCCGTGGCATTTGTGAACGACGACACAAGTTTGTGAGAGGTTTCAGGTCTTCCGCTTGAAAGGGACATCAAGGGTGAGCACCCGAGTCTTGAAGGCTTGCTTTTGCGAGTGAGTATTGTCTGGGACAGTCGGGGACGCCGGTGCAGTCACTCCGAGAGTGAAGTGTACCCTAGAGAGCACCGATCCGAGAACGTCGAGTGGTCCAACGAGAAGTAGGGGAAGACGTCATCCTTCCAAGACCTCAAAAAAAAATCTTAAGGCTTCCTTCTCTCTTTACTACTTGTTGTTACTTTTCACATCTTTCATACATGCAAGTAGTATTGATACGTTGCTCCTAATTTGCTCTACTCATGGTGGCTCTCATGCTAGTGCTTCTTGTTTGATTACCTTCATATCATAACTAGCATGTGTAGGAATTGCTTGATGCCTTACTTACCATCTAGCTTGTTTATCTTGTTTGCTATCCTTTGTCTAGCTCGCTCTTCGTCCCGTCCTTGGTTTATCTCTCTAAACTAGGCTGTTATTCTTGTTTATATTAAGCCTAGTTCTTGTGTTCTTTATAGATAGCCTCTATCATATTAGGTTGTTCTTTGAGTGTTATCTTATCACTATTATGCTATGAAATGATTACTAGCTCCCTAGTTGGGTGTGTGTAGTAGAAAAGTTAAAATTAGTGAGTGCTCGATTCAACCCCCTTCTCGGTCACTAAGGTCCTTACAGCAGCACACCTCTTTTTTCTCCCAAAATCCATGAATTCAGGGCAAAATAATTTGGGTTGCCAAACAGTTAACTTCTATGGACAGCAAATTCTCTGGAAAACTGCTTCTCAGAAAATCATGATTCCTATACAATCGATTCTGAAATAAGTTGTTTCAAACAGGGCCACAATTGTATTGTCACCGATTCCCTTCTCTCTTTAATTCTGATTGAAATATTTTGAGAAAGGAAAAAAATAAATATTATTAATTGCTTTGTGGTTACTAAATGTTCCAAAACATAAAGGATGTTACAAAAACATGAGTATATGCAGTGGAGTACCTTAGACGCAGTGCATGGCAGAAAAAAATTTTCCTTGTAAGTTTGTTCTCTCTTTGAATTAGTAGTATCAGAAAAGAATAATTAACTTGTCAATGCAATGAAAATTAAGTGACATAAGACATGAAACTAAAATAAATTGAGTATCTAGGATATACTGATTTTTTTTCTTACCAACCAAGCATAGTAAGAAGTAGCTGCAATATAAAACTTCTCTACTGTCAATCAAAATGAAACGCAAGTATATTATATAAAAGTGAGATTATTAATGTACCTCAAAATGATACGCAAACATCTTGCAGCAGAAGAACTGAAGAACAAACACCAACAGGGGTAATCAAAGGCTGAGGAAGGGGAATTTGATGAAGGGCACACACACCTCAAGGCTAAAGACTACCCATTTCAGCAAGCCAAGAAAACGGAAGTGGGGAAGACAGTGAGCTGGCTCTTCATGGAGGAAAAAGGGCGTGAGCGATTGAGTAGACTGTTGTCCCCCTCGATCCGGGTCCCTAGGCAGCAGGGCAAAGCAAGCGAGTCCGGCAGCTGCTACGATTCTTGCGAAATTGGGCAACCCACGCTGTGCTACGACTGCTGCTGAAGAATGCACAACAGATTGCACGGGATCTCACAATATAGGGCGAAATAGAAATGGGGAAATGGATGGATCGATACTTGAATCCGATCTAGATGGCTTTGTAGTAGCCGAAGAGCTTGTCCATAGCCGTTGCGCCTCCACTCCTGTCTGCATTCGAACCCACCATGGACAGCGATTCCATGGTCCAGCACCTGCGGTTGAGCCATCATTTCATCTCAAACTGGCATCTAACAAAATAAACAGAGGAGCCAGAAGAAATCGAGCAACCCACCATGGTCTCATGATATAGCCCCTGGAGGGCACCGGCGCTGCGGCTGGAGTAGCTGGAAGCAGGCGGGGAGGAGAGGCGACGGGAGAGGCCGTGAGGTCGAGAGGGCGGGGGAGGTGAATGGGTGGGGAGGTGACGGGGAGACGGGCAGCTGGGGAGGAGAGGCGCGAGGGGGGTAGGCGGTGGGGGGAGGCGATGGGGGATGCGGGCTGGCAGGCGAGGAGGAGAGGCAAGAGGATCCTCTGACGCTCTGCTGTCTCACTGTCGTGTGAGCTCCACCTCTGATCGGCCCACAAAGCAGAGACCTCCTGCCGTCTGATGAGCGTCAGACGAACCGCTTCTGAGGAGTGTGGACTGGGGAGACAAGAGGGAGAGCCGGAGAGGAGACGGGGGAGGCGGGCGGGTGGGGGATGCAGGGGGTGAGTAGAGGAAGGAGAGGCGGCGAAGGAGGCTCGGAGGAGGAGAGCGCTGAGGATTCGAGATGAACGGACGGGACGAAAGGTGATGCAAATCCAACGGTTGATAAAAAAAGGGGACATGGTTTCATGAGAATGAGATTAGGACACTAATGGGGTGATTATATAGATATTATAGATAACCTTGATCTTTTTCTAAATAGAGATTAATTAAGTGAAATGCACAGCTAATTAAACATTCGCATAAAAAATTCCTACATTTTTCCTGTGCTCATACAAACATCAACTTTAGAAATTTTCGTATGATTTTCATTCCTCTATTTTACACATACAGTCTTTTCCTATTCCAAAATTTTTTTCTATTCCTACGTTTTTCCTTTCCTGTGTTTAAATGGAGGCCTTATTCCGAGTTGTGACGGCTACGTGCCAACAGACCTCACACCACGAGTTGGGGTCGTCTCAATTGGTGTTTCTGATTCAGACCCGCTATAGTGATGGGAATTTGATCTCTTTTTAACCATTCGATCATAAATCAATGGATCAAAGGTTGGTGAGAGGTCTTTTTTTGTCTTGATTTTACCAAAGCTGCAGAAGAGAAGGTTGAGAAGATCAGAGAGCATCTTCGAGTTGCTTAGAGCCGTCAGAAGAGTTATGCAGATAAGAGAAGGAGGCCCCTTTCTTTTAAGGTTGATGATTGGGTGTATCTCAAGGTGTCACCTCTTCGTGGCATATGTCGCTTTCATGTCCGAGGGAAGTTGGCTCCGAGGTTTCTTGGCCTTTTTCGGATTCTCAGGAAAATCGGTGAGCTTGCTTACAGGTTAGACTTGCCATCCGAGTTTGCGGGTGTACATCCGGTGTTCCACATCTCTCACTTGAAGAAGTGTCTTTTAGTGCCAGAGGAGCAAATTATCTCTGATGCTTTGGATATTCAAGACACGCTCGAGTACCTAGAGTACCTGGTGAAGATTTTTGATGAGGCGTTCCAGAAAACGCGGAGGTCCAAGATCAAGTTTCTCAAGGTTCAGTAGAGCAACCACACTAAACGAGAGGCAACCTGGGAGAAAGAAGATGATCTAAGAAAAGAGTTTCTCTATTTATTTGAGTCTGCTTCTTGATCTTGAGGACGAGATCCTGTAAGGGGGGAGTCTGTAACATCTTAAAAATTTCAAATTAATAAAGCGGCGAATTATCCCAATTTTTGTTTCGATCAAAAATCATCTGTCCCGAATTTCGTTCTGTTTAATCCAAAATCCTGCTTCCTAAATTATTCCGGTGCCGAAATAATTTAATCCGCGTAATTTTCGTTGGGGCTAAAATTATTTTCCGAAAATTCCAAATTTATTTTCAGATCCCTAAATAATGTCTCTAATTATTTCTCTCAAAATTATCCTCTCTCACCTACTTTCTATTTAATCCCTCCTATAAATACTCCTCTAACCCTATCCCTAATTTCTATCCCATTTTCTCCGTTTTCTTTCTTGCACCGCAAGTTGCCAGAGAATTCCTGCTTCTACCGTCCTCGTTCCACACGTTGCGATCCCCGCCGGATTCAAGCTCGCGTCAGTCGCCACTCCAGTACCCGCGTCCTCCTCGATCCTCGCCACGTCTTCGGGGGCCTGCCACGTCACCACACCCGTCCTCTTGCGGTCTCCCGATGCCGTCCACTGCCGCGCGCTTGCTGATTGGAGCCGTGTCACGCGACCGCCGGCCGCTTCGTCGACCCCGCTCGAGTCCCGCGCCGATCTGGAGCCTGCACCCGCGTGCGTCACCCGTCCCACGTCTCCACCAGGTCCCCACGCGCTGCCGAAGACCCACTGAATCAAAGCCTGCGCCTCGCCCCTACCAGTCCAAAGACGCTCTGCCGCGCGCGCCGTTTTCCCGCTGGTCCACGCGTGATTTTCCTCCGGTCCATCGCCTGCCTCGTCCCCGCCGTTGGAGTCCGCGTCACCATCCGATCCTCTGCACTGCTCCATGAGTTTTTGATTCGCGTTCTTACCCATCGGTCCAACCACTGCCTCCCTGTGATTTTCCTCATTTTACACCGGTCTGTGCATTGCTTCGTCATCTGCAGCTCCGTGTTGCCTGCTCTGGTCCAGTTCGCATTGGTCTATTTCCTTGTGGTCTAGATTGTCTACGATTCTCAAAAATTGTTCTGTTAATTTGACTCCTCGCGTTGTTGTGTGGGATTTTCCGGGGAATGTTTTGTGCACGTTTAGCCTCGTAGTTTTAATTTAGATTTAATTACCGGTTTTAATTTTCATATACCTAGTGTCTAACCTCTCTGTTCGTGCTGTGTTTAGCTGGTGTTCCACAGTAGGAGTTCCACGAGCCCGCTTAGTTCGATGACCCAGATTTCGACATCGATCCCGATTTGCCAGGCAAGCCGCATTCCTTGATCACTTTGTACCTAGTATTTTAAATTGCATGTTTGTTTGCAACCCTAATTTGCATGTCAACTATTTTAAAATGTGCTAGCAACATTTTTAAGCCATGCCTATTTACTGTTCCATAAATATGATCTCTAGAATTGCTTTAGAATAATTATTTTATTTTTATGCTTAGCCATGCTTAATCGCATTTATTTTTATCTCACACCTATCACTATAAAAATAGAATTTGTGTTAAATGCTTTTGAACTGTGATTCAAATGTGAGTTTTGCAAATAACTATAGATAACTATTTAGCAGAGGCAGGATGGAGTATGAGAAGCTGAGGGACTTTTGGGAAGTCCTTGTGGGCATACCTGTTGCGGGTACAACAGGAAGATTCGGGCTGAGATATTTCTATGAGACTTGTTGTTGGCGTTGAGGTTGGAGATAGTGCCTGTCCTGGCAATTAAGGACTGAGTACTTCGAGCCTTGTACTCTCAGTTGACAACCATGCACACCACGTTACCTTGTATGGGCAGTTAGTTTGATCTTGAAGCTTGCCGAGACTTGTTGTTTACCCATGGGTTAGCGGTGTTATGTTAGTGTGCTGTAGAGCTATGACTCCCCACATGAGATCGAGATACCCCACCTGATCAGTGATAGGCTCCTCACAGCTCCAGGATCTGATTGCGTAGTCATTTGGGATCTCTATCCTGGAGGACGGGTAGCGCCAGTTAAAGCTTGTGGACGGGTTATGTGTGTTCGTCGGGACTACGACGGTAGTTCCCGATGCCACTTCTCGTGGGTCCAGGTGCATAACCTTTGTAGAGTTTTAGTCGATGCGCATTGCCACGTCTTTTTGGAAGAACAACCCCCTGAGTTGTGCTCCTTGTTGAGTAGTTTTGTTTTTCTTCCTCCTCTTCTATTTCAAAATATTTTTAACTCCGACTTTTGAGCTGTGGCCGAATGTGAAGATTACACTGGCATTTAAAATGAACCCCGTCCGGGATAACGGAGATCTCTGCGGGGCAAGATAATAAAATTTGATAGTTTTAAAATAAAGCTTTCTTGCATCTTTAAAATAAAATAAAATATTTTAAGCTTGCATTTAGCACTTGAGCCATGCCTTTATCCTTGAAACCATTTGGATAAATACATTGTTGTTAGGTAGTACGCCGTTTGCTGAGTATTCGTACTCACGGCTTTCTAATTTGTTGTTTTCAGAGGATACTCTCAGCTTCGACTTCGACTACATCTTCGACGAACCGTGAAGTCTGCTCCTGTGCTCAAGCTAGCCTGTGTGGAGGAGGTTCGCTACTGCTGCCATGTTGATGTTTCCGTTGCTGCACTTGTTGGATTCTCGATAGTGATCATTCTGCTCTGAGATGTTTCCGGCCTGCGTGCCAATGGACTCCTTTGGAGGCTTTTAATTCTAATAAATTTTCTTTGACTTGCTATTTTCTATTTTCGTTCTTGTTTAATATTTCTGTTATGGTTCCTTGATTGATCGCTTGTGATGTCGTTCGTGCCAACCTTCTGAGATTGGCAAGGTAACAGAAGATTGGGACTTATCGAAAAGTAAGAAAAATCTCGATTGTTACAGGTGGTATAAGACCCATACTTGACCGTAGGAGCGAAACTGTAGAACTGGACGTAACTAAAAAATATTTCTAGATTTCCAAATCTGCTATCAAACCTTCATCGTGAAAGTTGTTTTCTTACATCTCATCGTTACTTGATGGAAGTCTTGTTTACTTGGAGTTGTGCTTGTTTAGTTATTCTTGTCTTGATCTGCTGATCTTCTATCTCTTTTTGTAATTCCTGTTTTTGCTGTTGCTATCTTTCTAATCAGAAATGTTTTCCTCCAACTGATGGCTCTGAGAAGGTCCAGACATCTTTAGGCTCGTTTTGAGGAGGCCGCTTTGGAGGACCCTAAGGTACCGCCACCCGCTGGGCGTGGCCGTGGTGCTGCCCTCAGAGGTCGTGTCGCGATGCTGGTGGCCATGTACCAGTGCCACCTCCGGTTGACGCGCCTGGCGTTGGTCGAGGGCGTGGCTGTGGGCGTGGTCGTGCTGGAGCACCAGTTGCTCAGGCTGGAGGACGTGGCAGAGGAGCTTCTATGGACCTAGGAGTTGAGCCTGCTGGTGTTGCCGTGCCTGGTGAGGAGCTTTCAGCTGCTCTGAACCTAGCTGAGGTGATGGCCCGATAGACGCTTCTGCTGGAGCGGATTGTCGAGCAGTCACAGCAGCAGCCTCGTGGACGTGCTTTTGCTCTCGACGCAGCACAGTACCACTAGCCAGCCAGTTCTCGCATGGGGATGTTCCTAAGCATGCATCCACCCACTTTTGACCGTGCAGTTGATCCTCTGGATGCTGACGATTGGCTCAGAGATATTGAGAAGAAGCTGGACCTGATTCAGTGCGATGACCGGGAGACAGTTCGTCTGGCAGGTCACCAGTTGACAGGTGCAGCTCGTGCTTGGTGGGACACTCTGTACGCCACTCTCGACGACGCAAAGCAGTTCACTTGGGACGACTTCATCACTGCTTTCCGTGGTTTTCACATCTCTGAGGGAGCCATAGAGGCGAAGGCGGAGGAGTTCCGTAACCTTCGTCAGAGAGGTATGTCTTTCACTGAGTATGCTCACCGTTTCACTCATCTGAGCCGCTTTGCACCTGAGGAGGTCTCGACTGAGCGTCGCAAGATGTACTGGTTTTGAAAGGGCCTACGTCTTGAGATGCTTCTATATTTGGATGGTGGTGTTTAGAGGAGCCTTCGTGAGCTGATTGACAGATGTCTGGCTTTGGAGGTGTCACTTCAGAAGCTCGACCGGTCCAGGGACACTAAGAGGAGGGCTCTTGGTCAGGGACCCAGTCGTGAGGCTTCGCAGCATCAGCGTTTCAGTGGTTCTTTCTAGCAGATATCGAGACAGCCCACCTTCGCTTGATCCACTGCTCCTGCTCCAGCTTCAGTCCAGCAGCAGAGTTCTCAGAGCCAGAGAGGTGCCTTTCAGCAGCAGCAGTCCTCCTTCCGTTCGACAGCGGGTTAGCTCTTTGTTCGCTGCTTCGAGTGTGGTCAAGAGGGTGACAAGACATTTTAGTGTTCGAGGCGCCAGCAGCAGGGACCTGGGGGAGGTGGTGTTCAGTTTGCTACTCCCGCTAGGCCACCGCACCAGTCAGGAGGACAAGGAGTGCGTTCAGCGGGCCGTGGCGCTGCTCAGCCGAGTGTCACGCGCAGCCGCCTGAACCACATCTCAGTGGAGGAGCCTTAGGAGGCACCTGACATCGTCGTTGGTGAGTTCTTGGTGCACTCTTACTTAGCGACGGTTTTGTTCGATTCGGGGGCTACTTACTCGTTCGTGTTGTCGGCGTTCATTGAATGAGGTGACAATAAAGAACAAGTACTCTTGCTGAGGATCGATGATATGTTTGACCAATTGAAGGGTGCGAAGTTCTTTTCCTCGATTGATTTGAGATCGGGGTATCATCAGATGAAGATTCGTTCTTCCGACATTCTGAAGACTTCGTTCGTGATGAGGTATGGGTCTTATGAGTTCTTGGTCGTTTCTTTTCGACTCACTAATGCCCCTGCCTATTTCATGAACATGATGAATAAGGTGTTCATGGCTGAGTTGGATAAGTTTGTGGTGGTTTTCATTGATGATATCCTCGTCTACTTCAAGTCAGCGGAAGAGCATGAGCAACATCTGAGAGTTGTGCTTGCAAGGTTGAAGTCTCATCAGTTGTATGCTAAGTTCAGCAAGTGCAAGTTTTGGCTTGAGAAAGTTACTTTTTTGGGTCATGTTATCACAGCTGAGGGAGTTGCCATTGATCTTGAGAAGGTCAAGACTGTTGTAGAGTGGGAGTCTCTGAGGTCAGTTTTTGAGGTGAGAAGTTTTCTTAGATTGGCAGGTTACTATCGCCGATTCATTGAGAACTTCTCTAGAATTGCTAAGCCTATGACCGAGTTGACTCAGTTGGGCATGCCGTTTGTCTGTTCAGATGCTTATGAGAGGAATTTTCAGGAGCTGAAAATGAGGTTGATATCTGCGTCTGTTTTGACCTTGTCGGATATTCATCAGGATTTCAAGGTTTTCTGTGATACTTCTCGTCAGGGTTTGGGTTGTGTGCTGATGCAGAACAAGAAGGTGGTTTGCTATGCTTCGAGGCAGTTGAAGAAGCATGAGTTGAACTATCCGACGCATGATCTTGAGTTGGCAGCTATTGTTCATGCTTTGAAGATTTGGAGGCACTATCTGATCGGCAACAGATGTGAGATCTTCGTCGACCACAAGAGTCTCAAGTATATCTTCACCCAGTCAGAGCTGAACATGAGGCAGAGGAGGTGGCTTGAGTTGATTAAGGATTACGATCTTAGCAGTAACTATCACTCGGGTAAAGCCAATGTGGTAGCTGATGGCTTTGAGTCGTAAGACTTATTGTTCTTCTTTGATGTCTGGGCAGTCGGAGATCCTTGCAGATCTGACCAGTTTGAGAGCTGAGATTGTTCCTCAGAGTTTCTTGCACGAGCTCAGGTTGCAGTCGTTGTTGATTGAGGAGATGAAGTCAGCTCAGAAGCATGAAAGAGAGGTTCAGTCGATCTTGAAGAAGATGAGAAGAGGCAAAGCACCGGGTTTTCGTGTGAATCAACAGGGTGCTTTGTGGTTTGAGGACCGTATCTGTGTTCCGAGATTGCCAGAGTTGCAGGATGCTATTCTGAGAGAGGCTTATAATTCGAGGTTTTCTATCCATCCAGGTTACACCAAGATGTTCGACGATCTGAGGACTCGTTTCTCGTGGGTTGGCATGAAGGCAGACATTGCTGAGTATGTTGCCTTATGTGATGTTTGCCGACAAGTTAAGGCTGAGCACCTGAGACCGGCTGGATTGCTGAAGCCGTTGTCGATCTCTTCTTAGAAATGGGATGACATCAGTATGGATTTCATCACAGGTTTGCCGTTGACATCTCGTCATCATATTGCTATCTTGGTGGTGGTGGATCGATTGACTAAGACCGCTCATTTCATTCATGTGAATGTGAGGTACTCAGTTGATCAGTTGGCCAAGTTGTACATTGATCACATCGTGAGATTGCATGGTGCACCGAGGAGCATTCTGTCTGATCGCGGGCCTCAGTTTACCGCGAGATTCTGGAGGAGCTTGCATGAGGCTATGGGTACACACCTGGTATACGGTTCAGCTTTTCACCCTCAGACAGATGGTCAGATAGAGCGTGTAAACCAGATTCTAGAGGATATGTTGAGGGCTTGTGTGATCACCTTTGGGCAGAGCTAGGAGGACAGTGTTCTTTTGGCGGAGTTCTATTACAACAACAGTTTTTAAGCCAGTTTGAGGGCGTCACCTTATGAGGCGTTGCATGGTAGGAGATGCCGTACCCCGCTCATGTGGTCAGAGGTTGATGAGAGGTCTTTCTTTGGTCCTGATTCCATCAAAGCTGCAGAAGAGAAGGTTGAGAAGATCAGAGAGCATCTTCGGGTTGCTCAGAGCCGTCAGAAAAGTTATGCGGATAAGAGGAGAAGACCCCTTTCTTTCAAGGTTGATGACTGGGTGTATCTTAAGGTGTCACCTCTTCGTGGCACGCGTCGCTTCTATGTCCGAGAGAAGTTGGCTCCGAAGTTTGTTGGTCCTTTTCGGATTCTCAGGAAGATCGGTGAGCTTGCTTACAGGTTGGACTTGCCATCTAAGCTTGCGGGTGTGCATCCGGTGTTCCATGTCTCTCACTTGAAAAAGTATCTTCGAGTGCTAGAGGAGCAAGTTGTCCCTGATGTTTTGGATATTCAGGACACACTCAAGTACCTGGAGTACCCAGTGAAGATTCTTGATGAGGCGTTCAAGGAAACGTGGAGGTCCAAGATCAAGTTTCTCAAGGTTCAGTGAAGCAACCACATTGAGCGAGAGGCTACCTGGCAAAAGGAAGATGATCTAAGAAAAGAGTTTTTCTATCTGTTTGAGTCCGCTTCTTGATCTCGAGAACGAGATCCTGTAAGGGTGGAGTCTGTAACATCCCAAAAATTTCAAATTAATAAAGCGGCGAATTATCCCAATTTCCGTTCCGATCAAAAATCATCTGTCCCGAATTTCGTTTCGTTTAATCTGAAATCCTTCTTTCTAAATTATTTCGGTGCCGAAATAATTTAGTCCGCGTAATTTTCATTGGGGCTAAAATTATTTTCTAGAAATTCCAAATTTATTTTTAGATCCCTAAATAATTTCTCTAATTATTTCTCTCAGAATTATCCTCTCTCACCTACTTCCTATTTAATCTCTGGAACTCACTCTCGACCTCTGAAGCTTGAAGATAAACAGTGCGCAACGGAGAAGCAGAGACAAACACTCGCTTCTCTTTTTTTATCAGAGGAACGCCTTCGGGTTTTATACACACGTTGCAAGTGCAACAATAATTTCCTACAACTACCAACTACTATATCGTACAGCACTATATACCTTTTTTACTTCGGCGTCCACGGCCACACTGCTCATGTTGCCTGTCACACATCACCGCCTGAGCTGCTATAGTGGAGTCTCGTCGGGCCGTCTCGTCGCCTTGGGAACTATCGAAGGAGTAAAAATAGAGCAGCAGGGTTGTTGTGTCCAACAATCTCCCCCAAACCATGCTGCTCCTCAGCCACCTTGATCACGCCGACCTGAGACTGAGCCTCTAGGAATCAGACGCGCCCAAGTGACTTGGTAAGAATGTCCGCGAGTTGCCGACCGGTTTCGACGAACTCGAGGACGATCCACCCTCCCTCAACGCAGCCACGGATGAAGTGATACCTCACGTCAATGTGTTTGCTGCGGTCGTGAAGGACGGGGTTCTTGCATAGGGCGATGGCGGACTTGTTGTCCACCATCAGGGTTAGTGCTTGCAGCTGCTCTCTTGAGAGCTCGCACAGCAGCCGATGGAGCCACACACTCTGACATGCAGCTGTCGCCGCAGCGATGTACTCCGCTTCGCACGTCGAGAGAGCCAACACTCGCTGCTTCTGGACCTGCGAACTGATGGGGTTGTGCCCCAGGTAGAGCACGACGCCGGTTGTGCTCTTTCGGTCGTCGATGTCGCCGCTCATGTCACTGTCGCTAAACTCGGTCAGCTTCAGTGAACCTCCGCTGGTCCTGCGGTAGTGGACTCCATAGCTTTGCGTCCCTGCGACGTAGCGTAGGATCCTCTTGACAGCGGCGAGGTGATCCTCTCTCGGATCTTGCATGAAACGGCTCACGAACCCGACGGCGAACGCAATGTCTGGCCATGTGTTCACCAGGTAGCGCAGCTCACCGACAATGCTTCGGTACCAGAACGCATCAATGGTCGACGTTGTACTCCTCTTTGACAGCTTCAGCCGATCCTCCATCGGCATCTGTGCTGGTTTGCACTCCGAGAGGCCTGCCCTCTTTAGGAGCTTCGCCGCGTAGGCGGACTGGGAGAGCTTGATGACTCCTTCCTCCTGCATCATCTTGATGCCCAAGTAGTAGGATAGCAACCTCAGGTCGCTCATCTTGAATAGAGACGTTATCTACTGCTTGAACGTTTCGATGTCCTCCTTCTTAGCGCCGGTGATGATAAGATCGTCGACGTAGACTCCGACGATCAGCGTGCTCCCTCTGGAGTGTCTCGTGTAGAGTGCATGCTCATTTACACACCTGGTGAAGCCAAGCTTATTTAAGCTTGTGTCCAGCTTGGCGTGCTGTAACGTCTCTCGTGTTTTGAAACTTTGAATTCAAATTTGAACTAGAATTCAAGTAACCGAAGTCAATAGAAATTTAAATTTGAATTGAATTTAAAAATTTTCAAAGAAAGCAAGCTCAAGAAAATTCAAAGTAATATCTAAAACAATGCTTATTTGTCAATGATCACAAGGTTCAGAAAGTATATAAGGATTTTTGTAAAAATTTAAAACCAAAAATATAAGTCCCCAAATTATTTTATTTCCTCAAAAATCAGCTTTCTGCCTTTCGAATTTCCTAGAATTAAATCCGCATCAAATTTGAAAATGATCCAAAAATAAAAGTTGTTCCTCATGAAATCATCTGCAACCCTGCAAAGTTTGAAATTCAAACAAAAACAGTAAGCTGCCAGAAAATCCGGGAAAAATCAGAAAATTGAAAAATTCGCGTGCCCCGCCTGTCGGCCACTGTGCTTCTTCGTCCAAGCCGCGGGCGGACAGCGCGGCGCCGTGCGCGTCGCCCAGATTCTTTCCTCGCCTACAGCTGTCGTCGCAGTCACTCTCCCTCCCTCACTTCCTCATCCCTGACCAGCTCTCTCTCCCGGCGCTCTCTCTCTCTCTCGTGTGCGCGACCGAGCAACAGCCGCCCGAGGAGCACCACCGTGAAGCGCCGTCGCCGCGCTCTCTCAGCTCTCCTTCTTCCACGAGCTCGTGCGCCACTCCATCCCCTAGCTTCCTCCCCTCTTCTCCTCTCCTTCCCTGCATCGAGTTCGCCGGATTTGTAGTTTTCCCCAAACACTCAAGTTTCAGGCTGCCGGTGCGATTCGTGGAAATCCGGCGCTCTCCGGTGAGCCTCGGCCCGATTCAACTCACGCCAAACCTCCTCCATCTCCTACCGCTCCTCCGGCCCAGCTTACTATGAGAAATTTTGGGCCTGTGGTGCAGGAATCGCGGAGCTCCTCGCCTTCAGCCACCGGAACCGCGCACCTCACCGTCGACGACCCACTTCCGGCCATTTTCATCGATGACAACCTCATTGCCGCTCTTCTACTCACCGTGGTGAAGCTCCTACAGCAAACGGTTTCGAGTTTCGTCGACCGTAGCCCCTGTGCGACCTCGCCGAACCTTCTCCCACGCCGCCCCTCGCCATCGTCCGGTGAGCACCCGCCAGCGACGACCCCTCCTCCGGGTTTCTCTTGAAGCGGCGACTCCTCGGGCAGCCCAACCGAGCACGCAACCCCAGGGGCAAGCCACCGGCCGTCGCCTCCGGTGAGGCGCCATGGCCGCC